>BLSH010241939.1:1150390-1201407 GCA_018402905.1 Glandirana rugosa
TTTTTTTCTTCATATGCTTACCGACACACTCCGGCCAGATTTACAAATAAGACGTGTTCCATGTCCGTTCAGAACACCCTAGGTACGGACCAAGTAAAATTATTTGTAATCGAACAGGTGCAACCGACACCTGTCCGCAGACGCGAACAGACACTATTGCGGGGGACGACATGATTTGTGTGCAAGTCTGTTATGTGAACGACGTCCCGTCCGGTCGTGGAGGTTCCGTCAAGTCCGGTACACGGGTTAAACCTCTGGGTCTTCAACTTACCCCGTCTGGGTAGTCCGTCATGCACATCCGCACACGTGTGTATGACAAGGTGGTACAACGACTTTATAACGGAAAAATGTGGCAAAGCTTTGTCAGCAGCCCGCCACAACAAACAGCACCACCAGCCGATAGGCAACGTCTTAGCAGGAGGCAATATTTCAGCAACATGGTGGAACAGTATGTGTGCACACGCCTACACGTACTGCCTGATGGGTCTGCCCCATTCAACTTCTGGGTCTCCAAATTGGGCACATGGCCTGAACTGCCTTGGAGGTGCTGGCCTGCCCTGCAGCAAGTGTATTGTCTGAACGTGTGTTTAGTACAGCAGGGGGCGTTATCACAGACAAGCGCAGACGCCTGTCCACAGCCAACGTGGACAAGCTAATGTTTATTAAAATGAACCAGGCATGGATCCCACAAGACTTGCCTGTACCTTGTGCAGAATAAACATTTAGACCGGCCTCACACAGCCATTCGTATACTTCTTTTTTTTAATATGTCTCAATATTTTGGGGGCTACCCCAATTAGAAAAGAAAAAACAAACAAACAAAAAACAGTGTTGGCTACCTCCTCTTCTTCCTCCTCCTCCTCCTCCTCCTCCTCCACCGCCACTTCCACCTACACCGCCACGGTCATGGCCTACTCAACCTCTAGGCTCCTACTCCACATCCACCTCCTCCTCCCATTTTTATTTTTTTTATGTGATTTTAAGTTATTTCCCTATCCACATTTGTTTGCAGGGCACTTGTCCTACTCTTACCCCCGTTTTGCTTCCTTTTGCAGTCCTCTAGCCCTTTCCAGGACTTTTTTACAGCCATTTTTGTGCCCAAAAGTTTGGGTCACCATTGACTTCAATGGGGTTCGGGGTCAAGTTCGTGTCAAATTCGGTACCGAACCCGATCTTTTTCGCAAACCTACGAACCCGAACACCCTGGTGTCCGCTCAACTCTAGCGTCTTGTATTCTGTTGTTCGAAAATGAGTCCAGCAGGCCCAGGGTTGTGAGAATCTAGATGGGGAGTCTTTAGCAATATGGATTAGTTCTTCCATCTCTGCAATTTTTATTGATACGGTTAAACCAATCAGGGATGGTTGGTGTGTGTGTGTGAAGAACCCAAGTGTATTGGGATTCACATCTTGGCAGCGCTAAGAAGGTGGTTTCTAGGCAGTGAACAACTTGAACAACCACGCTACTGATTTGAGTACGGTGTGAGACATCTAAGCGCAGAGACCCCGAAGGGATTGAATATATAGCCCTGGCTGGGGAAAAGCCACAGGCGCCTTTTTAGATCCAGTCTGGTAAGCCTTCCCAATTTCGGTGGTGGATTGCACAGAATTTAAACTGCACGTTGGGTGTCACTTTACCTCCCACAACAACGATATGTGATAGAGGATTGGTTCCACACCACTTTTGCCTTTTGGATTGGGACATAAGGCGCTTAATATCTCCTTTATATTTGGTTCAATCCATTTTTTATTATTGTGAGACTAACCCTCTCATTTTTTAAGGTTGACACTGAGAGATTTATTTTGTCTCTTCCTATACTTATTGTGTATATTGGCTGCAACTTCATACTAAGGACTCTAGCGCGGTATTTTCATTTATTTATAATTAGGTGTACTACCAGGGATTTACAGCATACGTGAGCGGGCACAGTTGAGTGATGGAGAATGAACTGGGCTGGAGTGTACTCCAGGGAATATGTGGGGATTCGCACTGTTAAAGTGGTAGTAAACCCTCCTATCGTTTTCAGCCAATGAAGCTGCCATCTTGGCCTCTTTTTAATCTACAACTGCCATGATGCTGCACATGTGATCAGCTATGACACCAGCCATAGGATGGTTTGACAGTTTGGTTGAGAGCACAACCAATGGGAGTGTTACATTTCTGGCACGTACCGGAAATGTAACTGGTTTTTGAAACTGTTAAATTTTTATTTATTTATTTCAGGTACTTATATAGCGTCGTAAATTTACGCATCACTTTACATATATATTGTACATTCACATCAGTCCCTACCCTCAAGGAGCTTACAATCTAAGGTCCCTAACTTAAATTCATACATATACTAGGGCCAATTTAGACAGGATCTAATTAACCTACCAGCATGTCTTTGGAGTGTGGGAGGAAACCGGAGAACATGCGAACTCCAGGCAGGTAGTGCCGTGATTGGGATTCGAACCAGTGACCCTTTTGCTGCCAGGCAAAAGTGCTAACCACTACACCACTGTGCTGCCCTAAATGGATGGATTTATTCCGCTTTAAGTCGTGGAAGTGTTGTAGGAGTGGGCACGACCACCAGATGTGCAGTAGGGTACCCGGTACCTTGGAGCATCTCCTGCATCTATTGGGTATGTTTGGATCGTACTTGTTGAGCAGCCCCAGGGTGCGATACCATTGTGTTAAGGTTTTATAATTGTTTTCCTGGATCGAGACATTGAGCGAGCCTTTGTGTGTGATCGTGAATATTCGTTCGTTCCCATTGTTCATTTGTTAGTTCTAGCTGCAGATCTCTGTCCCAAGTTGCGCATGCTTTTCCAGAGCTAGCGTTAACGCATGTTGTGAATGCTAGAAATGACGTGTTGTTGGGGACCCCCTTACAAACATACGTCAGGTGTATCTACATCACTCCTTGATTTGAGCTTCTTTGATTCTTTTGGTTCTTGATGTTTATGCTTTCATGTGTTTCAAAACTTCTTGTATCACCCCAAATTCTTCTACTGAGCAATTAAAAATTTATTGAGAACCATTAATACTGAAATAACTTTGTCTCTTAGGGTGGTGAATGATGGCTGCAGTTAAGTTATTATTATTATTATTATACAGGATTTATATAGCGCCAACAGTTTGTGCAGCGCTTTACAATAAAGAAGGGACGCAGTACAATTACAATACAGTTCAATACAGAAGGAATAGGAGGGCCTTGCTCGTGGAGCTTACAATCTAAAGGGAGGGGGAGGTGGTACAAAAGGTAATGGCTGCTGGGGATGATCTGATACAGGTGACTCAAGCACAGTTCTTAGGTGGAGGTGGGGAAGGCTTCCCTGAATAAGTGAGTTTTCAAGGATCGCCTAAAGGCGGACAGGATGGGGGCTGACTGGACATTCTGGGGCACGGAGTTCCAGAGGATGAGAGAGGCTCTGGAGAAGTCCTGTAGGCGAGCATGGGAAGAGGTAACATGGGAGCTAGAGTAAGGTGACCAGATTTTTTTTTTTTACTAGTAATGGCGGCAATGAGCGACTTATAGCGAAACTACGATATTGTGGAGGACAAATCGGACACTAAGTGACACTTTTGACACTTTGTGGAAACCGGTGACACTAATACAGTGATCAGTGCTAAAAATATGCACTGGCGCTGTACTAATGACACTGGCTGGGAAGGGGTTAACATCTAGGGCATTCAATGGGTTAAATTGGTGCCTAACAAGTGTTTTATCACTGTGGGGGAGGTGTTTTACTAGAGGAAGGCATAGATCAACGTCCCTGCTTTGCAGGAACACAGGGTCAATGTCTTCCATACTGACAGATCGCCATTCTGCCTGTGCACAGAACGATTGGCCAAAGCAGAAGAACATGCGAGCAGGAGCGGAATGGGCATACCCAGAAACTAAAGAAATAGTCGCTCCTCTTGTACCGTCACATGATCATCAGAAAGGGGCATAGATGATGGAAGAATACACCCCCCTAAGCAAGTAGGAGTGGCGGAGCGGGGGGTGTAATTTAGAATTTTTTTTTGTAATTCTGCACCCTGTTTTTGAAATTGCTTGGGCCCCTGTTCAAATCCAGAACTTGGTCTGGGGACAGAGTCCTCAGTCCGGGGACTGTCCACGGAAACTGGGGACGTCTGGTCACCCTAAGCTACAGAGCAGGAGGTCCTGGGAGGAGCGGAGAGGATGATTAGGGCGATATCTGCAGATGAGTTAAATACTTTCTGGTAGGGTTATCTTTGCAACCTAACAAGCTTCAAATTGGCAATATCGTCATTCCTGTTTCACAAAGCAATTACATTCAAGGCCTGCTGAGAACGACCTTCACAGGTGCTCCCAAATGAACAGTCAAATGGCTGGTGTCATAACTGACCCCATGCACAGCACCGTGTCAAATGCAGAACAAACAGAGGCTAAGATGGTAGCATTCTTGGTGGTAATGGATAGGAGGGTTTAGTTCCACTCCAGCAGTGTAAGTGTTGTAGTCCCTGATGTGCAGTCACCAAATGGGGATAACTAAATTCCACCCAGATTCATTGTTACATTCAAGCGGCAATACACCTGCTCTATTGTCCTGTATATTATAGTAATACAATTCTTGTATATTATAGTAATGTATCCAAACTGAATCACTGAGTTTGGTGTCGTTAGTGTATATGAGGTGGATGAAGATTGCTCATGGCTGGATGAGTATTAATATAATTTGGGTGAATATTATTATAGTCACTATATTTATGGAAAATGCTATATGTATGTTGTCATGTATGTCGTGGATTATGTTTCACTCTCTGATTCATCATACATTTACCTCTAATATACTCCTGAAGCAGCAGCAATTATAGCACTTATTATAGCGGTGAAATGTGTCAGGTTGCCCAGTCTGCTGAGGATCCATCATTATTATATAACATATGTATGTATCAAAAGAACTTTGTCCTGGTTACATGCAAAGAATTGTTGGTCAGTGAGAATTTGGGTGCTAAAGTAGAAAGGTCTATTTAGAGCGGCCCTCCTCAGATTTTTTCCATTAGAGGAACCTTTAAAATATTTTTTAGGTCTCAGGGAACCCCTGCTAAAACAAGTTCATCAAGGGTTATATACAGGGTGGGCCATTTATATGGATACACCTTAATAAAATGGGAATGGTTGGTGATATTAACTTCCTGTTTGTGGAACATTAGTATATGTGAGGGGGGAAACTTTTCAAGATGGGTGGTGACCATGGCGGCCATTTTGAAGTCGGACATTTTGAATCCAACTTTTGTTTTTTCAATAGGAAGAGGGTCATGTGACACATCAAACTTATTGGGAATTTCACAAGAAAAACAATGGTGTGCTTGGTTTTAACGTAACTTTATTCTTTCATGAGTTATTTACAAGTTTCTGACCACTTATAAAATGTGCTCAATGTGCTGCCCATTGTGTTGGATTGTCAATGCAACCCTCTTCTCCCACTCTTCACACATTGATAGCAACACCGCAGGAGAAATGCTAGCACAGGCTTCCAGTATCCGTAGTTTCAGTAGAGGTCAGTGGGAAGAATGCTCCTTACATTGGAGGTCAGTGGCAAGAATGCTCCTTACTTTGGTGATCAGTGGGAAGAAAGCACCTTATGTTGGTGGTTAGTGGGAAGCATGCTCCTTACATTGGTGGTCAGTGGGAAGAAAGCACCTTACATTGGTGGTCAGCGGGAAGAATGCTCCTTACTTTGGTGTTCAGTGGGAAGAAAGCACCTTACATTGGTGGTCAGCGGGAAGAATGCTCCTTACATTGGTGGCCAGTGGGAAGAATGCTCCTTACTTTGGTAGTCAGTGGGAAGAAAGCACCTTACGTTGGTGGTCAGCGGGAAGAATACTCCTTACATTGTTGGTCAGTTGGAAGAATGCTCCTTACGTTGGTGGCCAGTGGGAAGAATGTTCCTTACATTGGAGGTCAGTGGGAAGAATGCTCCTTACTTTGGTAGTCAGTGGGAAGAATGCACCTTACGTTGGTGGTCAGTGGGAAGAATGCTTCTTATGTCAGTGGTTAGTGGGAAAATGTTTCTTACATTGGTGGTCAGTGGGAAGAAGGTTCCCTACATTGGAGGTCAGTGGGAATAATTCTCCTTCATTGGTGGCCAATGGAAAGAATGCCCCCTTACAGTGGTGGTTGGAATGCCACATAAAAGATCATTGTTGTCATGCTGCTTGCTTGGTGTTGGCCTCACAACTATCTCTGAAGGAACCTTAGTTTAGAATGGCTGATTTAGACTGTCGTAAATGTTGTTTTTATGACATGGAACTTTATGTAATCGTAACCTTTAGAAGATATTTATAAATTATTTATAAATGAAAAAAAAATGTGATTAATAATTTGCTGTAAGAGGTGTCACAAAAGTCCAAACTTTTCTGCACTTCTACACATGGATACTATAGAGCAGTGTTTCTCAATCTTTTTCTAGTCAAGCCACCCTTTAAATTATGGACATTCTTGAGGCACCCCATCCTAAAATATAAACAATATTCTAATAGTTTTACATAATGCAGCAACATCCACACACGTAGGAGACCCAACGTTAGAGGTGCAAACTGGTACTGATTATTCAGATGTTTCTCTTCTTCCTCAGGTTTTCTCCATCACTCAGCTAATGTGACACCAAAGCTGATGGAGAGGGGCAAGGGAGGGTCAAACAAGGATGCTATACAGATGACTGACAACTGATGGTGCCATTGGTCGTTAGGAGGTTGGAAGCTAGAAGGTTGTAATGGTGCACAATGCAAACTTGTGGCTTTGTGTACCTAGAAGGAAGGCTTCATCCTCCCACCGCCTCGTAGACCATTTTTGGGCAATTTTTAGACATTTTGGCAAGGCACCCCTGAAAAGACCTCAAGGCACCCCAATGCCAAACCTGGGCAACCTGGTTGAAAAAGGCTGCTATAGAAAAATACTTGAAAATAAGATGATTACATCTGTCCCCCTTTTCCATTAAAAGAAGAAGTAAGAAATTCTACAGCAATCAGAAGTCTTGCTGAATCTGAATAATGAAGTTTGAAGGTTCTCAGCCTATTCTGCAGTTTTTATTACTCAGTGCTTCAGTGTTCTAGAATGTTTCACACACATGCAAAACAAAATCAAAAAATTGATAGATATGAAATACTCCACACACATAGTTTGCATCGCCTATTGTCAGATCTTTCACTTCGTGTGCAGCCTGCCTTGGCCCATTAACTTTCCATATGCAATATCCTTTCTTCACTATCACAGATCATTGGGAAAGCATATGACGCAACACTTCTCATGTAGCTGGAAAGTAAATGTCTGCATGTCCAATCCCAGAAACACATTTTCTTTTATCCAGCTTTCTTTTAACCAAAAGTATTGGGATGCCTGCCTTTACACACACATGAACTTTAATGCATCCCAGTCTTAGTCCATAGGGTTCAATATTGAGTTGGCTCTCCCTTTGCAGCCTTTACAAAAATGTGAGGGGTGTACTCAATTTTGTGAGATACTGTATGACAGTAAAATCTGCAACAGTACAACTATCGGTAAAGCAGTGATATAGTAAATATGGGGTCTGACTTGGAGGACATGTTAGATCCGAGTGCCCATTCTGCCCAGAAATACACTATATTACCATAAGTATTGGGGCGCCTGCCTTTACACGCACATGAATTTTAATGACATCCTAAGCAGTCTTAGTCTGCACGATTCAATATTGAGTTGGCTCACCCTTTGCAGCTATAACAGCTTCAACTCTTCTGGGAACTGGGAGGACTTTTTTGATTGTCCTGCTGACTTTAGTTGTAATAAAGTTGTGTCTGGTCCTCTTAGCAGTGGTGTGGCGCTTCAAACTCATTTTTTTCAAATTTCAATTTTTGTTGAATTACTTTAGAAGCCAAGGATACTGTGGAGATCTTCTGGGGTGTAGAAGCTGCCTGCTGGAACTAGATTGTTTACAACATCAAAACTTTAAGATAGCAATACCAGCCCTACAGGTCCAACACTATTTTTTCCACTTTCCTCAACTGTCTATCTGCATGGCAGATTTGGTAAGGCCTTGTGGGATGGGGCTAAGACACAAAGCACTCTAGGGAAATCCCATCATTAGAGAAGTGATATGAAGAAAAGTGGTCAGTGGGAAGAATGCTGCCAAATGAAAGAACGTGTTTGGGTTAAGCTTTCCTTTGAGGGGGATGTTAATGTAAAATAACCCCCCACCTTCTTCAACTGGATATGGATCCACCTTGTTCAGCCTCCTACAGACAACAGTGGAACACTAATCCCACTCATGTCAAGTGCTAGGGAGACTGAAGTCCAACCAGAAAAATGCAATCTATGATTCCTATAATTAATGATTAGAGTTGAGCGAACCCGCGGATGTTCGGGTTCGGTGGGTTCGGCAGAACTTCTGAAAAAAGTCTGGGTTCGGTACCGAACTTGACCCGAACTTTACCCCGAACCCATTGAAGTCAATAGGGACCCGAACTTTTCGGCACAAAAATGACTGTAAAAGAGTCCTGGAAAGTGCTAGAGGGCTGCAAAAATTGTTTAGAACAATAATCTGTCCCTTACAGCAACAGCAGGAACCTGACCCTATAGAACTAGGAGATGATTTTAGAACAATAATCTGTCTCTCTAAGCAGTAGACTCTACCCAGTCCAGTCAGATTGTTCTGTAATGCAGGATGAGATCTGCAATCTGTCCCTAAAAGTAGTAGTAGTAGTAATCTCTACCTATCTATCTATCTGCAATCTGTCCCTCACAGCACCGGCAGCATCCTCTCCCTACACTACCCAGAGAGCATGTGACATGCAGCACTGTGACTCCAGCCTCATATAGAGGTTGGGTCACATGATGCACTGGCCAATCACAGCCATGCCATTAGTAGGCATGGCTGTGATGGCTTCTAGGGAAAACCAGTGAAACGCTTGTTGATTGGCTGCCCTGCAGCTATTCAACATGCATGATCAAATACCCGAACCCAGAACTCGAACCCAAACTTTTTTTCAAATGTCCGGGTTCGGGTCCGGGTCACGGACACCCCAAAGTTTGGTACGAACCCGAACTTTGCTCAACTCTATTAATGACCATATTTATCTGTTACACAACAATTCCAGGTTTCATCAGCAGAAGGTACTTCAGGTCTATAATTCCACCTGGGAAAAAGAGATACCGTAACTGAAGAAGAATGTGGGGAATGCTTCCTAAATCAGGACTGGAGAGTGGACTTCAACTTCAAGGAAATCTGTCTACCTACTTGTTCTGGGTTGGTAACTCAAGAAAAACTGAAGCCTCAAAGATCAGCTTGACAGGCAGGCAGCTAATATTTTCAAAAGGAGAGGTCAACTATGGCGGGCTACATATTTTTCATGACAAACTTCCTTTAATGCTGATCCCCGGGCAAATATAATAAAGGGCACACAATAATGCAATTCTGAAATCATTAATGTGTTAGTAATCCCTTGTTATTGGTTTTTACCTATAGGTAAGCCTATAATAAGGTTTATCTATAGGTAGAGAAATTATCTCCTAAACGTTCACAACTTAGGAGATATTTACTTCAGAAGCGGCTGCTGACGTGTATGCGCACTGGGGTCTGAATGGGCTGTGTCGTTCATCCAGAACTCTGTGCCACAGGCTTGATGTAATCGCGGCTCGGCCATTGATACGGGTTGAAAATGGAAGCACCTTTAGCGGTGACAGTGCGCCAATGGAGGGCTTCGTTTTCAGGTAAGTCTGTTATAATGTGCTAGTATGTGGTGTATTCTAGCATATTATTATTTAAACTGCCCAGGGGTCCACTTTTTTTTTTTTTCTTTGCTGCGATTTAGCACCGATTTGGGTGGTTGGATCTTCATCTTTCTTCATCACTCTTCCCCATTGGGGCACACTTGATATGATTTTTGACAATGTTTCCCTTGGTCCATTTGATACCACCTTAATATACATTTTCTATCACTGTCACCAACCTATATCAGCCTTGGTTCCGATTTCACCCTAGTTATCTTCTTTACCTTCTACCCATCACTATACACTTTGTACATCCATACACAGATTCTTTTGGCTCCGCTGCCCTCAGCCTTCCTGCACACCCATAGGGGTTTTCCTCCAGGGATGTTGTCCTTTAGGGTTCTTTGGTCCAGGGCTTAACCACCTCAGCTCCTGGGACCGATGACTCCGGTCCAGCTGCATCTCCCCCAACTGTGCACCAGATTAGGAGGTCAATTGTAAGTATGGGCTTGTGGGTCACTTTTCCACCTTCATTCCTTTAATTTCTTTAGACCCCTTTAACCTTTAAAACATATACATAAATTTTTAGATCATACTCCTCATCTACTCCTGATGAGTGAAAAACAACATTCACGAAACGCGTCAAGCTAGATAGATGCCACAATACAGGCCACACATGCTTCAGATCCATTTTGTCCACTGCAACACCCCTACCATTTTGGTTTCCTACTAACTGCACATGATGGTCTTGAATCCGGTTCTCAATGGGAACATAACGTATTGTTATGCTTTTATGTGATGATGCTACCAGTTTGCTATATTTGAAACCAAATGTATATTTATTGCTTTATTTGTATGTATTGAGATACATTATATATAGACATTTTTTATACAGATAATACATTGATTTTCTCCAGGCTTCTTGTGTTTGACTTGGCACTTCAGTCGCATGTTTCAATTAAAGTCTCAAACCCCCTTTCTTGCATGCTGCACAGCAACAGGGATGGAGGCTTCATGGCCTCATTTAAAGTCCCAAACCTTCCTTCAATTGCTTTAATGTATAATGAATACAGTAAAGCCTCGTACACACGGTTCGACGGTCGTACGACCGAACGGACCAAATCGTATGTTGGCTGTTGTATCTAGCATACTGACTGCACTACACGATCGTACGACCAAAGAAAGAACGTTCAGGTGCATGTAATTAGCATCCGGCCGTTCCTGACTTTGGAGCATGCGTGTTTTGCACAATACAACTTGTTGTACCAACTTCTCTGTACACACGATACAACGGTCGTATGACCGCTTGTTGGTACTACCAAGTTTTCTAGTTTGCTCATGCAACTCCCATTGCACGACCGTCGTACGTCGGCTGTTCTAATCGCGCGTACTAACAATCGATTTCATATACAACGGTCATTCGTACGACCTGTTGTATACGATTGTCGACTCGTGTGTACGAGGCTTAAGTCCCCTACATAAGAACATTCAACTTGTGAACTTTCAAAGATACGAAAATGTGTTTGCATGTCCAATCTTGTAAATCTAGGTACACACACTCATTTTTTGTATAATTCAACCCAGCAGGCTAAAGGAAAAAAAAGGAACAGAGCACCGTACCGACACAAGCAATATTGGTGCAGTGATCTTCCCCATGCCTTGCCTTTGTGTTCTGACTGGGGGGCTCCCTCTGCCAGAACACACAGGTCAGTGTTCGCAGCCTTTGTCTGCAAACTCTGATCTTTGCTGGACTTACAAACAAGTTGAACGTACGAACGAGCTCCTGGAACGGAACTCATTCGTAAGTGGACTTACTGTAATTTTAAATGCAAGTAGTGTAAGCACCAGAATTTGACTTGGCAGCAGCCTCTTGCAGTCTACTGTAGTGTGACAGACCCAACCGGGACAGGGGCTTCTGGAGGGGACAAGGGACTTGCTTCCTACGAAAAAGAAGCAAAAAAAGGCGCACTGGCCTAGCGCATTATCCTTGATACCTTTATTGTGTAAAACTCATAAAAACATACTCACAGAAGAAATCTTGTGACAAACTTCAATGTGAAGGAGTGGGTCACATCAGTACGACCGCCTCACACTGGTAGTCTGGACAGATAGGCTGACGCGTTGCGAGGCCGTGGCCTCTTCCTCAGAGCCTCAGGCTCGAGGCTCTGAGGAAGAGGCCACGGCCTCGCAACGCGTCAGCCTATCTGTCCAGACTACCAGTGTGAGGCGGTCGTACTGATGTGACCCACTCCTTCACATTGAAGTTTGTCACAAGATTTCTTCTGTGAGTATGTTTTTATGAGTTTTACACAATAAAGGTATCAAGGATAATGCGCTAGGCCAGTGCGCCTTTTTTTGCTTCTTTTTCGTTTCTTCAGTTTGGGACGACCCCAGTCCAACAGGAGGCAGCAGGCCAGCACGCTATCCGGTTCCGACATTACTCACATCCCCTTCCACACCACCACAGTTAAGCCACTCTCCTGGAGCGCGGATGTTTAGGCTTAGTTTTTTCAAACTTGCTTCCTACGCACTGATTATGGCCCGTGGAGAGAGCAAATCATCCTCTAATGATGGAAAACAACGTGATGAGAGCGAGGCTCAGATTATTTCCCTGAATAAAGACAATAAAGCTTCCATTCTGGAGTGGATGGGAAGAGGTAATGTTAATCTTGTACAGGTTAATGGTCAGAGGGAATATGGTGGCCCTCCTACAGACCGGGTTGGAGAAGCTCCTTCTCTTGGGACAGAAATATTTATCAACAATTCAACTGTATGAGACTGCTGTAACATTGTCTTTTGATGACTAGTCTGGTGAACAGATTACACGTTTGTGTCTCTACCATTGTGTGCATCCTAGGTGTGAATTCCCATTGTTAACTGAGTCACCTATTGTTTCTGTCTGTTGGCTAATTTGGCTAGCTCTTGGAGGTTCCTATAATGGGATTAGCCTGGTTCAAACTTTAACTTGTTTTCTAACCATTGTGCGATTTAGTTTTATTGTTCATGTGGTGACTGACCTACTTTTGAAGTGTATAAAAACCTGTATTCCTGTTCAATAAAGAGTAATTCCTTTGGAGTTTACCTCAACATCTTGTCTGTGTACAATGCTTGGGGTAAAAGGGCTGGTATTAGCTCTCGGTCTGCTGGAAGGGTTTGGGAGAGCAGGAGGGACTGTTTGGCAGAAGCACCCACGCAGGGTGCCAAGGCGTTCCATCACATGTAGTCTGTACAGCAGTGCTCAAGTTAGGGAAGGGAGAAGCAGTGCAATGAGTCACTCAGATGTGCTGCAGTGCAAGAAGAATGGTGATAGGAGAAGAGAGCAGAGTGACAGAGTGATGAGCTCATCAGTGTGCTGCTTCTGTCTTCGCTGTGCAGCCACAGGGTAGGAAGGAGACCTGTAAGTGACAATGAAACTACAGCAGAGAAAACTCAAGTCTGTTCGCTTGACAAACAGGGCTGTGCTGCAGAGGGGTGTAAATCTCGGGACTGGACAGACAGAAACACAAATTTTGTGTCAGGTAACACTCATATACCTGGCAGGTAAAGGCCCCATATACAGCCGTGGCCAAAAGTTTTGAGAATGGCACAAATACTAGTTTTCTCAAAGTCTGCTGCCTCAGTTTTTATGATAGCAATTATCATATACTCCAGAATGTTATGAAGAGCAATCAGATGAATTGCAATTAATTGCAAACACCCTCTTTGCCGTGAAAATTAACTTATTCCCATAAAAACATTTCCACTGCATTTGTGAAGAAGGCTTCAGAGCACCCAAGAAAGTCCAGCAATCGCCAGGACCTTCTCCTACAATTGATTTAGCTGTGGGAATGGGGGCACCACCAGTGCAGAGCTTGCTCAGGAATGGCAACAGCCTGGTGTGAGGACATTGGCACGCACAGTGAGGCAAAGAATTTTGGAGGATGGCCTGCTGTCAAGAAGGGCAGCAAAGAAGCCACTTTTCTCCAGGAAATACATCAGGGACAGACTGGTATTCTGCAAAGGTACAGGGATTGGACTGCTGAGGACTGGGAAAAGTAATTTTCTCTGATGAATCCCCTTTCCGATTGTTTGAGGCATCTGGAAAAAACCTTGTCCGCAGAAGAAAAGGTGACCACTACCACCAGTCCTGTGTCATGTCAATGGTAAAGCATCCTGAGACCATTCCTGTATGGGGTTGCCTCTTAGCCAAGGGAGTGGGGGGCTCACTCACAATTTTGCCTAAGAACACAGCCATGAATAAAGAATGGTACAAAAACATCCTCCGAGAGCAACTTCTCCCAACCATCCAAGAACAGTTTGGTGATGAACAATGCCTTTTCCAGCATGATGGAGAACCTTGCCATAAAGCAAAAGTGATAACTAAGTGGCTTGGGGAACAAAACATCAACATTTTGGGTCCATGGTCAGGACCCGAAATGTCGATATTTTGTTCCCCATACCCATTCTTGCAGTCCATTTTTGCATAATCAATGCTTGGAGTTTGTCAGAATTTGTGGGGGGTTTTTTGTTCACCCACCTCTTGAGGATTGACCACAAGTTCTCAGTGGGATTAAGGTCTGGGGAGTTTCCTGACCATGGACTCAAAATGTGGATGTTTTTTTCCCCAAAACTGATAAGTGGCTTGGGGAACAAAACATCTACATTTTGGGTCCATGGTCAGGAAACTCCCCAGACCTTAATCCCACTGAGAACTTGTGCTTAATCCTCAAGAGGCGGGTGAACAAAAAAACCCCCACAAATTCAGACAAACGCCAAGCGTTGATTATGCAAGAATGGGATGCCACCAGCTAGGCCCAGAAGTTGATTGACAGCATGCCAGGGTGAATTGCAGAGGTTTTGAAAAAGAAGGGTCAACACTGCAAATATTGACTCTACATAAACTTCATGCGATTGTCAATAAAAGCCTTTGACACTCATGAAATACTTGTAATTCTACCATAGTAACATCTGACAAAATGATCTAAAAACACTGAAGCAGCAGACTTTGTGAAAATTATTGTTTGTGTGATTCTCAAAACTTTTGGCCACGGCTGTACTTTATTCCATCTGGTTTTTAGCGGTTTAGCTGGAGTTCAGTTTAGAACATAGATATAGAACATAAACACAACAAAGTCGCATCTTTGTGTTAATAGTTTTATTTGTCCTTTGGATCTGTGATGAAAGCACAAAGTTACAGCTGGAAGAAACACCATGCCACAAAATTGCATAGAATTTTTACCCCAAATTTAAAATAATTTGTGAACTATATACCGATTGGAAATTAACAACCGAATGACATAGGTACCTTATCCCATGCCTCCGACATACAAATCACAAAGTCTAATAAACCACTTACAATATTAATACCAACATTCATTTTGTAAATTTTAGACAATGTCCTTTTAGTGTGTGATCTTTTCATGAACATTAAAAAAAAAAAAAAAACTAAACTGGAGTATGATAAATTCAAAATGGCCGGCATTTGCGTAGAGACTTTTTTTTTCTTTTTCATTGTGTATCGACTTGGAAAATCCAAGTGGTTCTCAGTAGTATACAGATATCCAAAGTATACAATCAAGAATACTCATTGTATATGTTCTATTTTACAAGACAGAAAATTCACTATTTCACATGTTCAACACGTAACAAGGCAAACACGGAAAAGGCAAAAGACCAGTACATGAGAAAAACCCTTCTTTACATTTTTTTTCTTTTATTTTTACATTTTTTTTAACTAGTTCAAGTAAAATTAAAGTGCGCCTGTTGCCTATAAGCAATAGAGACAGATATTTTGGACCTCATGTCTGAAAGTGTATAGAAGACACATTCTGTCGTGTATCTAGCAACCAAATGGATCTCAACCTCTCTCTCGTAAACAGGCCGGTCATAATGGGTGGTCACAAGCTAACAGAAGAGGTAAAATGTCCAGCGGACTTAACAATAACGTAAGAAAATTAGGGGAAAACATGTTTTATTAGCACTCGGATGTCTACGGCAGATAACAGGGCTGCTGAGGTTGCTCATTCAGTTGAGGACGGTGGGTCCTTTATGGAGGAGCCTGCAGCCAGCCCACACATAATACGCTATATGATCAAAAGTTTGTGGAAATTTGACCATCACATCCAGTATAGATGGAATTCAGGAATTTCCATGGAAGGGTACAGTTAAAGTGCTACTAAACCCACAACAGTAAAATCAGTCTGTATATGCAGTAAAGCGTGCTTGTTATACTCACTGTGGAACCTCAAGGGTTAATCCACTGCCCTGTGTAAAAAGACTGTTTGATCCTGTCTTCTCAGATCCTCCCCTTCTTCCACTGTTCCCAATCCATCTCTTGATAGAACAGAGCCTTGGGGGCACTCTGCACATGCTCAGTTTTTTTTTTTATCTTGGGAGGGTGCATGTGATCAGCACATGGCCAATCAGCACTGGCCAGACAGAGGGTCAGGGATCCTGCAGCCTCATTGCACAGTAAGAGTAGATTTATCTTGGGAGAGTGCATGTGATCAGCATAGGGCCAATCAGCACTGTCCAGACAGAGGGTCAGGGATCCTGCAGCCTAATTGGACAGTAAGAGTAGATTTATCTTGGGAGAGTGCATGTGATCAGCATAGGGCCAATCAGCACTGTCCAGACAGAGGGTCAGGGATCCTGCAGCCTCATAGGATAGTCAGAGTAGAATGAAAACTCCTCCTACAAGCTTTAATCAGACACTCATCCAAGTCATAAGACTGCTATATACAACTGATGAGAAAAGGTATTTAGCAGTTTATATTTACTAAAATAATTGTATTTCCATGCTCTGTGTACTGTGGGAGACCGAATATAGTGACTGCAAGCTCCTGGGTTTAGCAACACTTAATGCTACAGCATACAAATAGATGTTAGCCAATTGTGAGCCTCCAACCTTGTGACAACAGTTTGGGGAAGAACCCTTTTCTGTTACAGCGTGGCTGTGCTCCATAAAGTGGACATGTGCGGTTCGTTTAATCTGAGTCAAAATTCGGATGAATTTTTCGTTATTCAAAAATTCGGATACATGCAATTTCGCATTATAACAGTAATTCAATTTATACAAATCCAAAATATCAAAACTAAATTTGGATGAAATTCAAATCAAACTTGAAAATTAATTTGAAATACAATTTGAAAATAGAATAGAAAATAAAGGAATAAAATATAAAAAAATAGAATAAAATATAAAAGAAGAGAAGGGAAAAGAATAGACTAGGTAAAAAGCAATAGAATAGAATGAAATATAAAGAAAGAATATAACCATCTTTCGAAATTCAAATTTAGAATAGAATAAATTTGAATATAATAGATTAGAATAAAACAGAATAGAAAAAAAACAGAATAGAAAGAATATATCCAACTTCCAAAATTCAAATAGAATAAATTTGAATTCAAATAGAATAGAAAATAATAGAAAGAATAGAATAGAAAATAAGAGAATAGCATAGAAAAGACCTCCCCATATACATATATATATATATATAGTCTTGGAATTGGATGTCCCACAAAGAAATATAGGTGTGATGGTATTCAGGGGTCCACAAACGTTCAGCCATATAGCGTGTCTCACTGGTTATGAGTGCTCTTGACAATATCTAGAGCCATAGTAAAAAATACATCCTGGAACCTCCTCCTGCCATAACTGAGCCATCAACCTGGTAGTCCTTGGTCTACATTTCCCGGGAAACCGTCAACTTAATTGCATCCACCCTAGGTTACGAAGGAGAATCAGTTTGGTTGCTACTCACAATACAGACATTTCCTCCTCTAGAAAACTTTCATACCAGAGGCCTTTTGTGTCTTGAACTACATTGTTCAGTTCACTAGAAACTAATGACATCTTTGAGGAAAAATATGAAGAACTGACACCACGAGGCATCACAAAGTGCCATAGGGTTCAATGGCAAGTCCCCAGTGTACAAAGAGGAGACAATTTCATTGATATTGGTTCAAACAACACTAGGCCTCAGGGAGATGACTGAGTAAAGAACTATCCAACAGTCCGTGTTGTCATAGCTTTCAACCAAATTGTTCTTCTCATTATTCCATACGGTAGTAGGAGAAGGAAAGAGAGAACTTGGTTAGTTTGGGCAACACACTCGGCCAACTCTCTCTTTATTAAATGAGGTTCAATATCATTTCCTCCACTGTAGGTGACAGGGTCTCCTTACGATCCTTACTGATAATTGTTTTACGGTTATAGCCAAAACAATGCAAGATATGTAACACATTACATTACAGTTGCAAAAAAAGTGTCACTTCATAGATACAGTATAAAAATGTATATATACAGTAAACGACGAGAACAACCGCGTTTCAAAATTAGTACAGTCAATATACATGTCTCTTCTAAATTGATACTTTATTTAGAAATAAAAAGTTGGTCTGTGTCGGAGTTAATAGAAGGACTATTTACAATTTTTTTTTGTCATTGGGATTTGAAAGTGAATTGTTAAGTTCCTCAAAAAAGACTTTTCTATGATATTTTATTTTATAGTATCAATATGTTACAAATTGTTGTAAAACTTTCTGGCAGTGAATACGTCAGTAGAGTAACACAGCTTAAACAAATTCAATAACAAAGAGGTAACATGATTGTATATCATCAAGGTGGCAGATGTATTTCCTATGGAGAAACAATGGAAAACGAGGCCACACCTTCTTTTCCACCTTAGCGAGGCCTAAGCAAGCCTGGTAAACAGAAATGACAAGAGCCTGATAGGCAAATGATAAACCATACAGAGCCAGAGAATAGAAAAGGGCCACCACAATGGTACACCTATATTGGCCCACCACAATGGCACACCTCTTGTTTGCCAACCACAATGGTTCCATCTCTGTTGGACCACCACAACTGTACAATACTGTTGGGCCACCGCAATGGTATGCCACTGTTGGGCTACCACAATGGTACACCACTGTTGGGCCGCTACAATGGTACAAATCAGTTGGGCCACCACAATGTTGGTACACCTCAGTTGGGCTACCACAATGGTACACCACTGTTGGACCACCATAATCGTACAATACTGTTGGGCCACCAAAATGGTACACCTCTATTGGGCCACCACAATTGGACAACTCAGTTTGGCCACCAAAATGGTACACCTCTATTGGGCCACCACAATTGGACAACTCTGTTTGACCACTACAATGGCACACCTCTAATGGGCCACCACAATGATACACCCCTTGTTTGGCAACCACAATGGTACACCTCTTGTTTGACCACCACAATGGTTCCATCTTTGTTGAGCTACCACAATAGTACACCTCAGTTGGGTCACCACAATGATACACCACTGTTGGACCACCATTATTGTACAATACTGTTGGGCCACAACAATGGTACAGCTCTGTTTGGCCACCACAATGGTACACCTCAGTTGGGCCACCACAATGATACACCTCTGTTGGACCCCCACAGTTGTACAATACTGCTAAGCCACCATAAATAATAGGTGTGTGATGAATTTCGTATTTACTAAAACTGCTATTTCACTCAGAGTGGAGTTCTCTTTTAAGAGTTATAAAGTTAAAATACATTTGAAAAAAATGTACATGTATAGTGAAGTGCATTTTCAGTTAAAGTGAATTGTATGTGTCATCCCTTTTTATTAATAATAAAAAATGAATAGTAAAAAAAAATATGTGCCTTTCACAGTACATCTGGGAGTTTACTTACAAAAAAATTAAAAAAAAATCTGATATTAAGATGTAGGTTATGTGCACAATAGTATCATGTGTGTTATAAATTAAGTCATATCGAACTCTCAACAATTCTTTGGGCATGCCCTCTGGTAGCAAACCTGATGCACTTGATGGCCTTTTCCATTGACTTTATTTTTTTATACGAGGTAGGTCGCTAGGCCTTTTCTCAACCCTCCCCATTTGCACGGGTTATGGACCAGCATGCAGAATGTGGTGACACAGCCATAGCCAATTTTTAAAAACATGCTAGGCCAATGAACCTACCAGCATGTCTTCAGAGTGTGGGAGGAAACCCTCACAAGCACATGGAACATGGAAAGTCCACACAGGTAGTGTCCTGGTTGGGATTTGAACTTGGGACAAGTTAAAGTTCAAAGGAAAGAGGTTTCTGAGGGTCTAGAGGCTCTTTAGTTCCTTCAGAACGCCAGTTCTAACCTGGTGGTCACCTGACCCATACTAGTAGAAAACACAGGGGCTTATTCCTAAAGAAAATATAAGGTACTTCCAGTGACTTTGGTTGCATTTTAAACTTCCTATGCAAGAGGTCCTTTTTTGGGGGATCTTGGAGTTCAGGGTAAAAATAGTTGCTAGCGGGTATGAAGTGCAGGCAACTAGGGGCACCATTGAAGCAGCCCACTATAATGATGGAGCAATAGGAATATGAGTCTTTCTTCAACCCTCTTCATTTGCATGGCTTGGAACTGGCGTACAGTACTCATGGATAGCCAATTTATAAAAAAAAAAACAAGGTGCAATTAACCTACCAGCCTGTCTTTAGGGTGTTAGAGGAGAGTAGAGTAGCTGAAGGAAAAAGACACAAGTGTGAACATGCAAACTCCATATAGATAGTGTCCTTGCTGAGATTCAAAACAAACACCCCAGTGCTGCAAGCCATAAGGGCTAACCACAGAGTCAGCCGTATGAAACCATTTCACAAACCCTTGTTAGCTATGCTGTACCTATTAGCAATAGACTGGTCCATGAGATATGAAGAGGAGGGGCAGGTGACTTCATAAGCTACCAATTAAATACATACACTGAGCTCTCTGAATGGTGGAGGTGCCGAGCAAGTGATCTCTTGGGTTCAGTGTGCAGAGGGAAAGCCACTGAAGCAGCACCCAGAATACATTGGATATTACTGTATGTAGTATATCACTGTCTGCTACTAACATGGTTTCCAGTATGCCCAGCAGCCTTGCAGATATGGATAATTATATAATACCAAGGTGGACCAATGGAAGTTGGCAATCAATATAATTCCCAGGGATCCGCTTTAACATATTAAGGCCTAGTACACACCACTTGTTTTTTTTCTGGATCAGCTTATCCATCACATGATTTGATTCCCTGCACAGAGGCCTTTCTGTGTTTATCCATCTGGCGGCGGTGGTTTGTCACCGTCCCGGTCTCTGTTGGGGCTCCTGGCTGCTCAGTGAGTGAGTGGTGACGGCTGGTCCGCCCCCTCACATACAGGGCCGACAGCTCCGCTACACACCGGCTCTCCCTGCACTCCAGCGGTAAAGGTCTTCATTGGCATCCTACCCTGCTTACCTACTAGGTTTCTATCTTACGGGCTCCTGTCTATGGAGGATACATAGTGGAGCAGCACCCATGTGATAGCGGCTGCTTTTCGATCTACAATCCGAGCAATCAGAGGCTCCTCACTCTCCTGGAGGTCTCCCCATGTCCTTGAATGAGGTTTTTGCAATCCCTTTTATTCACAAGATTACTATTGTTGATGGTAGATGTAATCATTGTACACCTTGCTGCACTGTACAGTCACTTTTCCTAAGGAGTTACAAACAGCTTTTTAACCATTTAATAAATGCCAAGTTTTTTACGTGCTAATCATTGATTTTATTTTACTTCTTGAGTTTAACCCATTGAGCGCTGCCGCCTCTCTCTCCCTTCGTTTTTTTTCCCTGCTGTTCTATTGTGTTCTGACAGGGGGACAGCCCCCCGGCCAGAACACTCCGGTCAGTGTTCTCAGCCTTTGGCTGAGAGTGCCGATCGGCTGCTGGTTTTCCATTGTGTATCAAAAACTATTAAATTAATTTCTAAATACAACTAGTGATGGAATTTGACTTTATTTTACTATCTTGTAGACCACTGTACAGTAGAACTTGAGACTAGGGGAGTGTGGGGCAGCACTGGGAACCAATTAAATGTGCAAATATACAGACAAGGAACATGCTGACAGGAGGAGAGTGAGCTCCTAAATGTTCTGCTGCTCCTCCATGGTCCAGTCAAAGGCTGGATGTGGAGACATGACTATTATTTACTTCAGTAAAGAAAAGGTAGGTCACCAGCTAATGTGGAGTTTAGCTTTAAGGTGAAATATCACATTTAGGTTGTGGATTCACTACAGGCAGGCTAGAATACTAATATTCTATATGTGTAAAATGTATACCCTCAGGTAAACAAAATTGAGCCTAAATGTTGAGAATCAAAAAGGAAGTGAAGATCTGGACCAGTTAGATGTACAGTAGCTCTATCCAATATTTGAGCATAGATGTATAAGAGCCGCACACCAAAAATCTCTTCCTCCTAAAGATCCTTTATTGGGTCATCAGTGGCATAGCTGCTTCTATGGTGCCCGTTGGCCAAGAATCACCTTTCCTTGATGCGTTTCACTGAAACGGCTTGATCACAAGGAAATGCAGCATTGTCATTATCAAGAACATTTTGGACCTACAGACGCTCACACACTGCAGCCAGAACTATAGTTGTTGAGTCAATATTCTCTCGAAAAAAGCCTACAATTAACGAGCAAGTACTACTTCATACATTGTAGCAACACGAAGAATGTGACTCCCAATATCTCCTGAGCTATGAAACCGTTAACAGCTCATTAGAAAATTGTGCAGTCTGACATAATGGCTGCCATTATTTTGGGTGGAGGGGATAGGATTGGCATTGTGGATAGATGGATAAGAGTCACACACCAAATATCTCTTCCTTCTGAATATCTTTATTGGGTCATCAGTGGCATAGCTGCTTCCAGAGGTTCCCTTCCCAAGAATCACTGTTCCTTAATGCGTTTAACTAAAGTGACTTGGACACAAGGAAACCCAGCACTGTCTTAGAAGCACATTTGTGATCTACAGACATTGACACACTGCAAACAGAACTATGGTTGTTGGGTAAATATTCTCTCCCAAAAAAGCCTACAGTCAACAATTAACGAGCAAGTACTACTTCATACACTGTAGCCACACAAAGAACATGACTCCCAATATCTCCTGAGCTATGAAACCCTTAATGGCTCATTAGAATATTGTGCCATTTGACATAATGGCTGCCATTATGTTGGGTGGAGTGAATAAGATGGGCGTTGTGGATAGATAGATAAGCGTCACACACCAAATATCTCTTCCTTCTGAAGATCCTTGGGTCATCAGTGGCATAGCTACTTCCATAGTTTCCCTTGCCCAAGAAGCACCTTTCCTTGATGCATTTCACTGAAACGGCTTAGTCACAAGGAAACCCAGTATAGTAAAGTACATTTGTGATCTACAGACATTCACACACTATATACAGAACTATGGTTGTTGAGTCAATATTCTCGTGACTCCCAATATCTCCTGAGCTATGAAACCGTTAAGAGCACGTTAGAATATTTCGCAGCCTGACATAATGGCTGCCATTATGTTGGGTGGAGTGGATAAGATGGGCATTGTGGATAGATGCATAAGAGTCACACACCAGATATCTCTTCCTTCTGAAGATCCTTTATTGGGTCTTCAGTGGCATAGCTGCTTCCATAGTCTCCCTTGCCCAAGAATCAACCTTTCCTTGACGCATTTCACCAAAACGGCTTGATCACAAGGAAAAAAAGCACCGTCAAAGAAAAACATTTGTGATCTACAGACAGTCACACACACTTCCTTCTGAAGATCCTTTATTGGGTCATCCGTGGCATAGCTGCTTCTATAGCATCCCTTGCCCAAGAATCACCTTTCCTTGTTGCATTTCATTAAAACGACTTGGTCACAAGGAAACCCAGCTTTGTCATAGAAGCACATTTTTGATCTACAGACACTCACACACTCATGCAGAATTATAATTGAGTTAATATTCTCTCAAAAAAAACCTACAGTCAACAATTAACAAGCAGATACTACTTCATACATTGTAGCCACATGAAGAACGTGACTCCCAATAACTCCTGAGCTATGAAACCATTAACAGCTCATTAGAATATTGTGCAGTCTAGCATAATGGCTGCTATTATGTTGGGCAGAGTGGCCAGGAGTTTACAATTTGATCTGCCACCATTGATATTCTCTTCAAAAAAGCCTACAATCAACAATTAATGAGCAAGTACTACTTTATGCATTGCAGCCATACGAAGAATGTGACTCCCAATATCTCCTAAGCTATGAAGCCATTAACAGCTCATTAGAATATTGTGCCATTTGACATAATGGCTGCCATTATGTTGGGTGGGGTGGAAAAGATGGGCGTTGTGGATAGATGGATAAGAGTCACACACCAAATATTGCATCCTTCTGAAGATCCTTTATTGGGCCCTCAGTGACATAGCTGCTTCCATAGTGTCCCCTTGCCCAAGAATCAACCTTTCCTTGATGCATTTCACTAAAACAACTTGGTCACAAGAAAACCCAGCTTTGTCATAGAAGCACATTTTTGATCTACAGACACTCACACACTGCATGCAGAACTATGGTTGTTGAGTTAACATTCTCTCCAAAAAACCTACACCAAATATTGCATTCTTTGGAAGATCCTTTGTTGGGTCCTCAGTGACATAGCTGCTTCCATAGTGTCCCTTGCCCAAGAATCAACCTTTCCTTGATGCATTTCAGTAAAATGGCTTGATCAGAAGGAAACAAAGCACCATCACAGAAGAACATTTGTGACCTACAGACACTCACACACACTTCCTTCTGAAGATCCTTTATTGGGTTATCAGTGGCATATCTGCTTCTATAGCGTCCCTTGCCCAAGAATCACCTTCCTTGATGCATTTCACTAAAACGACTTGGTCACAAGAAAACCCAGCTTTGTCATAGAAGCACATTTTTGATCTACAGACGCGCACACACTGCATGCAGAACTATGGTTGTTGAGTTAATATTCTCTCCAAAAAAACCTACAGTCAACAATTAACAAGCAAATACTACTTCATACATTGTAGCCACATGAAGAACGTGACTCCCAATATCTCCTAAGCTATGAAACCATTAACAGCTCATTAGAATATTGTGCCGTTTGACATAATGGTTGCCATTATGTTGGGTGGAGTGGAAAAGATGGGCGTTGTGGATAGATGGATAAGATTCACACACCAAAAATTGCATCCTTCTGAAGATCCTTTATTGGGTCCTCAGTGGCATAGCTGCTTCTATAGCTTCCCTTGCCCAAGAATCACCTTTCCTTGATGCATTTCACTAAAATGACTTGGTTACAAGAAAACCCAGCTTTGTCATAGAAGCATATTTTTGATCTACAGACGCGCACACACTGCATGCAGAACTATGGTTGTTCAGTTAATATTCTCTCCAAAAAAACCTACAGTCAACAATTAACAAGCAAATACTACTTCATACATTGTAGCCACATGAAGAACGTGACTCCCAATATCTCCTAAGCTATGAAACCATTAACAGCTCATTAGAATATTGTGCCGTTTGACATAATGGCTGCTATTATGTTGGGCAGAGTGGCTGGGAGTTCACAATTTGATCTGCCACCATTGATATTCTCTTCAAAAAAGCCTACAGTCAACAATTAACGAGCAAGTACTACTTTATACATTGCAGCCACACAAAGAACATGACTCCCAATATCTCCTAAGCTATGAAACCATTAACAGCTCATTAGAATACTGAGCAGTCTGAATGGCTGCTGTTATGTTTGGCGGTGTGGCCAGGAGTTCACAATTTGATCTGTCCCCATTGTAAGTTCAACCAACATGGAACCATATCACCTATAAAATGGAACAATTGGATCACTTCGCAGAAGCTGCAACATTGTACAGCTTAATGTCTGTGTTTTTTCTTTTTTATAGCACGCTATGTTTTTTTTTTTTTTTTTAATTTTTGTATTGTTTCCATAAAAGTTTCCATAAACTATAATACTTTAATATTTTTGATCCTGCAAAATATATTTATATATTTATATATATATCTATATATTTTTTTTAATTAATTTATATCCAAAGACTACTTCAACGTACAATACAACACTAATACCACAGAAAAAAAAAAAAAAAACTGTTACACCTATTTTTATTTTACTAATTTGCAGAATCTAACCAAGAAGTTAGTCTTCTTTGTTCCGACATGCACAATTGGCTCCCTTTTTCTTCTCCTGAGGGTTCAGTTCCCCATAAATAAAACCCACATGCTTAACACCTCTGAGGTATAACTGTGGGCACACGCATAAACTGATAAATACTTCCTGCGATGGCCTCCCGAAGCTTTGACCACGGTCAAGACGTAGCTGTCATTACTTATATAACAAGTACATAAAATATCAAAAAAAAGGGCAAGCCACCAGTGCTTGCAAATCAAAAGGTTTCATCTTTCAGTGCAAACGTAAAGCAAATATTTAGCTATTCAGGTGCAGTTAAAAAAAGGACAGTTGGGCTTACTTAATAAGGCAATGCGACGTGCAGTAAGCCATAGCAGCCAATTTACAGTTTATGGAGTCAGCCAAAGCAGACTCCTGATTGGCCACCAGGTAAATTGGGCTTTGCACAATAGAAATGCGCAGGACACTGCTTTAGTGAGTAAGCCAAAAAAATATCTGTCAATCACGGTGTAGCCCGAAAACCAACATAAATGCTGGTCTGTAGTCTACTGAACGCAGACTTTAAATAAAAGCTCCTTAGAACACACCATACTGATCTGTTTTTTGCCTATTTGGTAACGTGTGTTTGGCTGGAAGCTACTTTCAGTTGTGCAACACCAACAAAGAAGCAATACAGAACTGAATGCATGTTAATTCCTACATAGAAACTCTTCCAAGACATAGAATAGTGTTAAATAGTTACAAAAAAAAATTACTGCTGAGTGCAATACAAATCTACTTCTTCTGGAAGGGTGCATTTAAAAGTGCACTTAAGCTTCCGGCACTGACCACTAGGGGCAGCGTTCACAGCGCACACAATAAGTAACAGGCGATGTGTAGGCGCCGCCCCCTACCAGCACAAAAAGGTATTGCCACGTTGCAGTCAACATTAGAGTGATGTGTCAAATGATTTTTCTGGAGTTCCGGCCTCTCCTTCCTCCTCGTGATCCAGGCTTTTATGGTTTCCAGAATTGGGAGATTTGCCGCTGTCGGGTGTTAAGAGTGCAGAGCTATGTTCACCGTCCTCGCTGAATTTTCCCTTCATAGCTTCCTGGACAAACTCCTGGATTTCCATGGGAAGTCGTTTGAATTTGTCTTGATATTCTTGATCAAGTTCAACCTGCAACTGGAAGACAAACAAAGGACATAAGTACAATGTTTGCTATATATTTAAGCAAAATTAACCTTTTTATTAATTTTTTTTTTTTTTTAGAAAAAAGCAAAAAATTCCACCCTTCTAACAATCACATGATCACTTAAAGTGATCTTTTTTTGTTAAAGAATAAAAAACATGTTATACTTACCTGTCCTGTGCCGTAGTTTTGCACAGAGCAGCCCCGATCCTCCTCTTCTCGGGTCCCTCGCCAGCGACCCTGGCCCCTTCCTTCTGCCAAGTGCCCCCACAGCAAGCAGCTTGCTATGGGGGCACCCGAGCCGAGACTCTGCTCTGTGTGTCCATTCAGACACGGAGCCGCAGCTCGGGCCCACCCCCCCTTTCTCTCCCCATTGGCTCACTGATTTTGATTGACAGCAGCTGGAGCCAATGGTGCTTGCTTCTGTGTCTCTGCCAATCAGGAGGGAGAGTCCCGGACAACTGAGGCTCTTTTGCAGCATCGCTGGATCGAGATGGGGCTCAGGTAAGTATTAGGGGAGCTGAGGGAGGCTGCTGCACACAGAAGTTTTTTTTATCTTAATGTATAGAATGCCACATTAAAGCCTTGCCATAAGACACACTGGGGTTGATATACTAAAACCAGGGTGTGCAAAATATGATGTAGCTCTGCATAGAAACCAATCAGTTCCCAGGTCTTTTGTCGAAGGCTGATTGAAGAAGCTGAAGTTAGAAGCTGATTGGCTACCATGCACAGCTGCACCGGATTTTGCAATCTTAAGTTTTAGCAAAACAACCCTACGGCATTCTTTGCATTTCTTTAGACATGCTGGATTGTCTAAGGATGAAAAAGCGAGCCCAAGCACACTGCGGGGGACCTTTACTTCATGTAACAACAGGGCAGTAGATAAGAGAGGGGGTCCAAACCACCCCTAGAGTGTCCCAGCTGGTGGCTGCTGTAACTTGCTTGAGTTGCATAGCCTGGGCATTTTCCTGTGCCTCCTTGCCCCACTGTCCTGTCAGAAATGGGGAGAATACATCAGCATGCTACACTCGGGTATACCTGTGCACAGCCATTCATGTCTATGGGCAGGGCCTTTTTTGAGCAATAACGCGGGGGAACGCAGTTTCGGTACCCCCCCCAGCAATGAATGTATGTAATAGGAAGGGATGTGGGGTGTGCTGGAGTGTCTATTGATGCTGGCTGCTGGGGGATCTCTTGTCCCTGGTGGGAATCAGTTATTTTGTGAAGGTCTATTGTTGCTGGTGGAGTCCTATTGTTGCATGGGGGGGGGGGGGGTCTTATGTTGCTGGTAAGGATCTACTGTTGAGGGAGAGATCTATTGTTGTGACTGCTGGGGGGTCTATTGATGCTGGCTGCTGGGAAATCTGTTGGTGCTGCTGGGGGAGTCTAATATTGCTAGGGTGGATCTTTTGTTGCTGGGTGTGGTATTTTGCTGTGGGTGGACCATTGTTGCTCTTGCTGTGTGGGTCTATTGCTGCTGGGGCGGGATCTATTGTTGCTGTAGGGGATACACTTTTGCTGGGGTGGAGTCCATTGTTGCTGGGGGAGACTATTGTTGTGTGCAGGATCTATTGCTGCTTGGGGGGGGGGGGGTCTATTATTGCTGTCTTCAAGGGATCTAATTTACTGCTTTTCTTGTTATCATTACCAAATTCCATACCAATTATTGAGCACTAAAAAATGATACTTGGTTCTGTATTCTCTAAAAGGGGCAGTTGCCAGCTCATCCCTTTAAAACCGAACACATATTAATTACACAGGTTCTGTGGCTGATTAACCACTTCAGCCCTGGAAGGATTTCCCAGGTTAGGACCAGAGCACTTTTTGTGATTTGGCACTGCGTCGCTTTAACTGACAATTGCGCGGTCGTGCGACGTTGCACCCAAACAAAATTTGCGTCCTTTTTTTCCCACAGATAGAGCTTTCTTTTGGTGGTATTTGATCCCCTTTGTGTCATGTCTGATCACCGCTATATACAAAAAAAGAGCGACAATTTTGCAAGAAAAACTGTTTTTCTTACTTTTTGCTATAATTCAAATCCAAAAAAAAATAAATTTAATTTTTTTTTTTATCGGTTTAGGCCCATTTATATTCTTCCTCATATTTTTGGTAAAAAAAAAAATCGCAATCAGCGTTTATTGATTGGTTTGCGCAAAAGTGGCCGCATTTATGGATGATGAGAATTAATTTTTGGGGTTTTTATTTATTTATTTTTACTAGTAATGGCGGCGATCTGTGATTTTTAGCGGTAATGCGATATTGGGGCAGACATGTCGGACATTTTTGACACTTTTTTGGGACCATTGGCATTTATACAGCGATCAGAAATTTAAATATCCACTGATTACCGTATAAATGTCATTGGCAGTGAAGGTGTTAACCTGCAGGGGGAGATCTAGGGGTTAACTGTGTTCCCTATTCGTGTTCTAACTGTGAGGGGGCTGGGCTGTTATGGGCATAGGAGATCTAACTGATCCCAGTGACAGGGATCAGTAGATCTCTTACATGCTGCCTGACAGAGCAGGGAACCGTGTTTACATCGGCGGTTCCCCGTTCTTTCTGCTGTGGCCGCTCATCGCGGCTCGCCGTCGGGTCCGCCGAGCCGCGGACACACTCCTCGGGAGCACGGCGGGCGCCGGTGCCCCCTAGCGGCCACTCTGCAAATCGCCGTTTATTTACAGCGATTCGCGGGATGCATCCACACTGCCGCAGTAAATATACTGCGTGCGGTGTAGAAGCGGTTAAGGTGGTAATTAAACTCACTTGGTGCCTTATCTGCATTAAACTAGGCTTAGAACCTGTGTAATTCATATGTGTTTGGGTTTAAAGGGATGGGGTGGCAACCCTAACTGGGTGGTGGGTAGGGGGTGGAACCAAGGGACGGTGCTCAGAGGTGGGTAGGGGGCGGAGACAAGGGGTGACTCAGAAGGGGGGAGTTCCTGCACCTATTCTCTGAGAAAAAAAAGCCCTGTCTATGTGTGACTATACAGGACCTGAGCTTGTAGTTGTCAATGGAACATAAGTGCAGTGATCACCATACTTGTAGTCCATTCATACCTCCAGCTCAGTAACTGAAAGTCCATACCTTGGTACCAGGGGCGTAACGATAGGGGTTGCAGGGGTTGCAATTGCAACCGGGCCCCATGGTCCAGGGGGCCCATGTGCCTCCCTTGTACACCTGAATAAGAGGGATGGCGGGGGTGGCATTTAGAGGACCCAATCTCCCCCATTTTCCTCTATCCAGTTTACTTGTCTTCTGCTGTTCCCAGGGCCCCTGTGTGCTTCCCTGGTCCCCCTGGGGCCTGCTGCAGAACTTGTGAAAGGGCCCCACTGCAGTACCGTAATAAAGGGACCCACATTAGGAGTAAAGGGCCCCAGGATCAGTGGGAAGAGGGAAGGGCCCTGGCCAGGGGTCGGGGGGCCCTTCATAATTTCTTGCACCGGGGCCCTGAAGGTTCTAGTTATGCCTCTGCTTGGTACAGACCAGCAGTTGTAAAGCCTCCAGGAGCCAACTGAACCTCTGATCCAGTGAACATGGTTGCAATGCTTTGCAAGCTCTTTTACAAAAAAAAAATGCACATATATATTTGTTTGCATGAGGTGGACTTAGTCTTCAAGATGAGGTCTCCATAGGGCCAGTGTACTGTACCTCCCATCTAGTAGTCTGTTATTATTAGACTTGTGATGATCACTAACATAACATTAGTGTAAAACTTTATAGAAATAATTATAGAAATAAATAAGCATCACTTCTGAATTGATTTTTTTTTAACAAACAACCACGGAGCGTAGATATTCCTCAATTTTGATGATTTCAGTAGCACAATCTTCAGCCTGCAACCTCCATTCAGAGGTAATATAAGGCCTTCCATGTCTGCTCTATATTTAGTATAATTAAGTGTCCATAAAAGGTAGCGAGCGGAATGCTATAAAAACTAAACTACTTCCTGTTTGCAAAACAAATATAGCTCAAGTCCTACTGGTGACAAGTGACAAGATTCCCACGACTGTTCTGCTAAATGCTGTATGCATGCCTGCACTAGAAAAATATGGAGTCTCGGGGCACATTCAAGGCATAAAGCAAATACAGGTACATACATTTTTCCCTATAAGATAATATTAACAGGGTTATTTGGTAAGCTAGCAAAACAGCTAAATACACAATTAAAATACCTGTAGAGTTACTGTTCTACCTGAATTTGTAATTTTGTGTAGTGAATCTTGTGATATACACACATCTGCCTCAATGAACAGAGGTGTGATAAGACTGATTCATTTTATAATGGCATGTGGTGAAGATCAAAAATGCCCATCAAATGGCAGGAGTGCCCCAACAAATGGTATTAGATATGGCTCGGACAAATATCAGTTGGCGTGATAAAATACATAACGATGGTAAGGGAAAAAGTGAGTGTGGCGCTGCCTGGAGTATTATATGCAAAAGAGATCGTGCCCGTAACAAAGTCTGAAAAAGTATGTTCAAAAAGGGTTTGTGCCCGTGATAAAACTATATCCAAAAAATCAACAATATATAAGTGTTGACAGTAGAAGTAGAAAAGTGTGCAAACGAGAACAAACAAAATCCCAAACCTTCAGAGGTATTCCTATAGGGCATAGATCACCGGGTGGGAGTAGAGATCTAATCAGGTGGAGGGTGGATGAACCAGCACCCCCGTAACACTCCTAACTCACGTGTGTTCCATTCCGAGGGTAACCCTCGGATCACTCCCACGTACCCAGGAAGGTCCCCATACAAAACTAAAGAAAAAACTCCAATGTATAAGTAATGCTGGCAGTGGTATAATATTAAGTAGTATGCACTCACTGTTATGCTCAAAGAAAATCTCCAAAGAAGTCAGACAGGTGGATCCTTGAAGCTTCCTGCGTTCCACCAAATCCAAGCCAGAAGTGCGAAATGACGCTCACTGGCTCCGTCTTACGCGTTTCGTCATAGCGACGTCATCGGCGGTAAATTTGTTTGCAAGTCGGAACAGGTAAGTTTTTTTAGTGTAGCTTCAGCCAAAAAAAACTATTTTTTAAGCTTTTTGGATAGCACAGGAAAGGGTTAACACCCCTGTAATGTTTGTTTTGCTCTCTATGTTTCTGTTCAGAAGATTTCACCTCACTTTCTGTCCCAATGATAATTGGATTTTGAAAATGTTGGGTTGTTGTGGAAACAAACCTTACAGGAGTGAATTCCCCTTCCTAGAGGGAGATTTCCTCTCACTTCCTGTTGTCTCCCTCTGTTTGTAAGTAGGAGTCATTTATAAGTCGGATGTTTGTAACTAGAGGACCGCCTGTAAATGCAAAGGAACTTTGCACTTTGCAAGAGCAGTTGCTCCAGAGCTTAGTATATGATGGGAAGCTCTGCTGACTTCCATCATTCAATCATGTGGAAGCAAAAATGCTGTTTTTCTTTATTTTCCTTGCACTTGATTGGGTACTCTTTGCAAAGTGAAGCCTTACCTCATTTACTAAGCTTTGGAGCAACTGCACTTGCAGAGTGCAATTGCACTTTGCAAAGTGCACAGTCTATTTGGCTTTAGTAAATCAACCCCTGGGTGTCCATGGGAACTGATATTTGTCCAATAATTATTACTATTCTTTGGGGTGCCTCTGCCATTTGATGGGTATTTTGGATCTTTACCATGAAGTTATCTACCAGACCAACCAACTCAGAGCTTCTGAGTGCATCCATTGTTTCCTAAAGAACTGCATGAAAAAGATAGGTTTATTGAACATTCGGTGCCCACGCCAACTGATGTTTGTCCAAGACTTATATATTACTATTCCTTGGGGTGCAGCTACCATTTGATTGATAATTTTGATATATGGCATTATCTACCAGACCAACCAACCCAGAAAATCTGAGATCATTCACTGTTACCTAAAGAACTGTATGAAAATTATACTTTTTTTTTAGGACATTTGGTGTACATGCCAACTGATATTTGTCCAAGCCTTATATATCAATATTCCTTGGGTGGCTTGCCATTTGATGGTTTTTTTTTTATTTTCACCATGACATTATCTACCAGACCAACCAACCCAAGAGCATCTGAGTGCAACCATCATTTCCTAAAGAACTGTATGAAAAGATACATGTATTGGACATCAAGGGATTGATTTACTAAAACTGGAGAGTGCAAAATCTAGAGCAGCTCTGCATAAAATTAATCAGCTTCCAGGTTTGTTACCCAAAACGTAATTTGACTGGCTACCATGCACAGCAACACTCTCCAAGTGAATCAATCCCTTGATGTCCACCCCAACTGATATTTGTCCAAGCCTCATATATTACCATTCCTTGGGGCACCTCTGCTATTTGATGGGATTGTTTGATCTTCACCATATGATTATTCACCAGACCAACCAACCCAGAACATCTGAGTGCATCCATTGTTTGCATGGAGACAGGAGTATTCTCCACACATGTATGATCAAGGTTGCCTTATGAAGCTTGTAGTGGTTGTTCACAACCTCAACAGATGTGAGTTAATACATTTTTTTCTTATCTACTTTTAATTTAATACGCATTTAATACTTCATTTTTCCATATCCTACTAGTCAAAAGCCATTACACTATAAGGTGTCGCCTGTTTTTTTTCTCTTTCCTGATTGTACTGCAAGTCTCCTCTTTTTTGTAAGATAGATGAGTCATTTCTGCTTTATCCATTTTATAATGAGCAGGCTTCCCATGCCCTTTGTTTGCCAATAGCTTGCTTATTAGCCATACAAATAACCAGAATTGAACAACAACTCGTAGACGTCAATAGGGTCTAAGAACTTCGATCCTGAGTCGAGAAACTGTTCGAGAATCTAAACAAGGAAGATCTTCTCACCCCTATTAGCTACAAGTACAGAACACACAGTTCTCTTCATGCCTTTCTTGAATTATGGTCTCTGTTGTTATCTGTACATTGGAAATAAACTGTTCCACTGCTTATATATTTCTAAAATGTAATAAAATATACAAATTTCTTCACAGATCCTTCTCATAATAAATGTAGAAATAGAGAACAAAGGTCCTTTGATGGAGATCCTGCAGATACATAGGTTGAGTGAACAGTCAAAGAAATATGACATGAAAATAAACTGCAGTTTTAAATAGGGAATATCTTCCTATTAGAGGTCTTCTATTCAGGGATCTGAAAATCTTCTTTAATACCTCCAGTATACACTGAGCTTGGGATGGTTGATTCTTGAGGTATTTATATATTCATCTTTTGCCTTCCTAAAATAAGCAATCTTTGTCAGCAACAGACAGCGAAGCCCCGTGACCAGTCTGTTTCCCCCTATGGAAATCATCACCACGTCATAGTTCCTTCTTCCTTTGGTGTCACCCAACCAGAGTTGGTCTCCCATGGGGCCTGCTAGCACAGCTGCTCATTTTGTCTTTCATCTTTTGCTGCTTCTCACTATTTGCTATCTCCTTCTCTCTAGCTATAATAAAACCAGCAGCACAAGGATCTACAAAATCAATTCCCTTGCCTCTACCAGCACCAGTCGGACCAAAACAAAAGTCTAATATACTGAAACTTTCAGATCATTAGATGTTGGCGCCGTTTTTTTTTTGTTTTTTTCGAAAATTCTCTTTATTGATTTTCATTAAAAAGGTTAACAATACAACAAACAAAAACATTAAAGCCTCATACATACGCACCATTGTTGGTCAACCGAACGCCCAACTTTTGTCCAAATTGGCCGTTGGCGGTTTTGTCTAGTGTACAGACGGTAGTCACGTAATCGTCCAACAAAGCTGAACGTAGTGACATGTTACAAGCGTATAAAGAGGAAGTTCAGGTGAATGTGATTTGTGAATTATGAACGCAAGTTTACGCGACCAAACACTTCCTGGATTCCCACCATGCTTGTTTGCGCTTCCAACTTTTGTTGGCCAACTTCTGTACACACGAGCCAACAATTGGCCAATGCCTTGTTGGCCAACAAAAGTTTTCTAGTCTTCACAGACAACTTCTCTTGGACGAGAATTAGAAATTGTCTGTTGGATCGTGTGTATTAACGGTCAGATTATCGGACAACAGGCTGTTGGACGACTGTTGTTGGCCGATTATTGTACTGTTTGTATGGGCCTTAAGGGCTTCTAAACCACGCAGGGCAAGCAGGCCCAAAGTAGAGAAAATTACACAAAAAGAAAATTACACAAAAAGAAAAACAGTGCCATACACCAGGCCCTGAAACTTGCAGCCCCGACCCCAGACAGCACATTCTCAATAAAAATATAGATCTCTCTGCTCTCAAATAACATTTATTATGAACCATGATGTAGGCAGCCCACATCCTTCACAGAGCACAGGCTAGGATTCCATACCATTGTAATGGCAAGGAGCTATTGAAACAGACCCGATCAAGGCCAATAGGAATATACACAAAACTCACAAAATAAAGAAAGAAAAACAATGTTGATTCAAGCTGAAACTAATCCATGACAGTAAGAGGGGAAGCCATCAGTGGCCGCTGGTGCTGAATTATTTGGGGGGAGGGGGGGCAGGAGACGAGCCCAGATCAATGTGGGGAACACCCCGGGCAGCCTCCTTACCTGCCCAGGATGACTCCGATCTCCCCTCCTCCTCCTTCCCCTGTCCAAGCCGGGGAGTGCTGGATGGCTGATCCGCTGCTATTGAGCCATCCATAGTCACAGTGGCGGCTGGTGAGTTGGTTGATCTTCTCCTCCGGCCTGCGCCTCCTCTCTCCTCCTCCTAGGCATCCAATAAGATCGCCTGGCGTTTTGGCTAATCGGGAAACGGGTCTCATGACTGGCTTCCTGACTGGCAGAGAGAAGATTCAGTGTGAAAATAACGAATATTTATTTGAAGCCTATTAGAGCCTCTTGCTCTAATCACGTGCTTCAACCCCTCCCCCCATTGGAAGCCATGCATCCGGCGCCCCACATGTATATTAGGGGGCCAGACGCAAGGATGGAGGGCACCCGTGCAACCCTAATGGACGGGCCGCCACTGGAAGCCACCAGCCCCCTAAACCTTATCAAATTTAGCTAATGCCCCCCTGTTCAAGTACGTGACTTTATAAAAGGGTAAGGCTCTATTCACCAAGATTCTACAGATGGGGGAATAGATTTCTTCCAGGATAAAACTATAAGCTTTCTGGCATGAAAAAATAACAGGGTAAGTAGGGTCTGTATAGCTCTAGTGGGGGCTAGATTGTCTACCAAGCTAAGGAGACAATGACGTTGATTTACTAAAACTGGAGGGTGCAAAATATCATGTAGCTGTGCATAGTAGCCAATTAGATTCTAACTTCAGCTTGCTCAAATAAGCTTTAACAATAAAATATGGAAGCTGATTGGTTTCTATGCAAAGCTGCACCAGAATTGGCACTCTCCAGTTTTAGTTAATCAACCCTAGGGTCTTAAAGAGGGACTGGTGGTCACCTCCTGTACATACTGCAAAGCATCCTTCCAAAACACCTGAATGACAGGACATTACCAAAAGATGTGCATAAAATCCGCCCCTTCTGCAGAACAATGCCAATCTGAATAAGTAGCTGAGCCAAAGATCTTAGCTATCTTTGCTGGGGGTCATATATAAATACGCTGCAAAAATTTGAAGTGGATTAATTGGTCACGGACTGGGATTAGTCTGGTAAAAGGTGCATCCCAGACATCCTCCCAATCCTCCGTGTCCAGATCCAGGGCAGTCAACACCTACCTAGACCTACGCACACTCATGAGCCTGTCAGTTTCGGGAAAGAGAAACTTATAAATGGTGGATAGAGGCTTGTTGAGATCATCATCCTGCAGTAGGTACAGAGAGAGAGGCTCCAGCAGACATGGTACGCATGCCGTAATTGTATATAGCGAAAAAAGTGTTTATTTGGTAGCTGAAATGAACAACCACCCACCCCCGCGGCACCTCAAACCCCCCCCCCCCCGCTGTCTACCGGTCACTTACCCCATCGGCGGCAGGGATCGGCGGTCGCATTGGGGATCGGTGGGCACACAGCGGCGGGGATCAGTGGGCACACAGTGGCGGGGATCAGCAGGCACACATTGGCGGGGATCAGCAGGCACAACGGGCAGGGGATCAGGCTGCAGCGGGCATCTGACAGCGTCTCCTGTGTCCTCTTCTTTTCTGAGATCACGTGGCTTCCGGCCTGCGTCTCCTCCCCTCCTCCTAGTCGTCCATAGGATCACCTGTCCCTTCAGCCAACTGGGTGATGGGTATCAGACCCACTTCCTGATTGGCTGGGAGAAGGATCAGTGTCGCAACAGTGAATATTCATACAACTGGGTGGGCTCAGGAAGCAATGATCTGCACCTCAAGCACACCCTATTTTGAAGCTAATCAGGTGTTTCAAAAAACACACACCCCCACCATAGGAATTCATGCATTATTGTCAGTGAGGCAAGAGGGTTGTGTTAGATGGACCAGCAGATTTAGAATTGGAGTTATGTTTGCAAAGTAGAGCCTCTTTTAGTGTTCTCCAAAATGCAGCCATTTGCTTACCTATATACTGGTCCTGTCTGGTAATTAGGGAGGTTTGGGCTGAAATTGAAATATTCTGGTTCCAGAGCGGAGGAAGCTGTAGTTTGGTGGAGATACCCACTCGGGGTGTCAGGCAGTCCATCACAAACACCAACAATGGGACATTATTCCTTCCACTGATATGAACAATGGGCCACTATTTCTCACAGTGACACCTACGATGGGGCACTATTCCTTCTGCTAACAACAATGATGGGGCACTATTACTCCCATTGACACCAATGAAGGAGCAAAATTCCTTCCACTAATACCAATGATGGGGCACTATTCTTCCCATTGATGCCAATAATGGGGCACTATTCATTACACTGACACCAATGATGGGCACTATTCCTCCCACTGACACCAATGATGGGCACTATTCCTCCCACTGACACCAATGATGGGCACTATTCCTCCCACTGACACCAATGATGGGCACTATTCCTCCCTCTGATACCAGTGATGGGGCACTATTCCTACTCCTACTGACCACAGGTACTATGTAATTTATTTTACTCCCACTGACCACCAAGTCTGAGACACTGTCTACTCCCACTGATGCTAGGACATTTTCTACTCCCACTGATGCTAGGACATTTTCTACTCCCACTGGCACCGTCCTAAAGTCTGCAGAACAGAAACCGGGGCCCTTTGTTCAGAAAGTTTGTAGACCCCTACCCTATATTAATTAATGTATTGACCACATTGGAACGCTTTCATGAACATAAAGAGTAAAATGTTTTGCATTCCCTTTCTTTGGTTGCCAAAACAACCCGATTTAATTAGAACATATTTTAATTATTCCCATCTTAGCCACTGGCTTTTGAACAGCTCTGAAAAAGCCTGATCCACTTCAGAACGCAGCAATGTAGGCTTAATTAATACCGTATATCCTCCCCTGCTGCTAATAACAGCTTATCACTCCTGTTATTTCCCTTTTTTAAATAGCACAGAGAAGAAAGTGTTTCCTTTATCCTGTAACCTCTTGTAGGAAGGAGCACGTCTGTGCACAATGGCGACTGGGGAAGATGTGAAAATGTCAGCAGCCTCTGTACCACCATGAAGTGATCATTCAGTAATGGGTGGACACCTAAAGAAACCTAAACAATGGCTTCTCATAGCTTTCTGGTGTGAAGAGTTGCCTGCTGCTGAACTGTCTGTAAAATAAAATAAAGGTGCGTCCAACAGAATCAGTGACAGCAACCTCATGGTGTTGGTGCAGGTGAGGGGAAGTCCCATAAATAGTATTTCTATGTCCTATTGACCTGCTTTTTTCTGCTGAAGACATATCGCAAAGATACAATGTTATAGTGACATTTTAATGCATGTAGGACCCTACTGTAGCCCATTATGGGAGTGGATTTAGTTCCATAATAGAGGCCCACCAGAGATAAAGAGTAGAAAGTGTGAAGCTGGCCAACAGTATGTGGAATGGGAGAGTAGCCAGTAGTGAGTCCAGACTGCTTGGGACCTATTCCTGCTAGAAATGCAGCACCTGTGTTGGGCTTCCCCTTTGTGAGAAAGCCACCAATGTTCATCATAGTGGTGGCCAGTAAGCTGGAGGGCTCTATTAGAGAGTACCCCTGGAGATGGCACAGCATGCACAGAAATAACTATGTCAGATGAAACCGTGAAAGTATGGTCTTCTGCAAACTATGGGGTTGATTTACTAAAACTGGAGAGTGCAAAATCTGGTGCAGCTGTGCATGGTAGCCAATCAGCTTCTAACTTCAGCTTGTTCAATTAAGCTTTGCCAAAAAACCTGGCAGCTGATTGGCTACTATGCAGAGCTGCACCAGATTTTGCACTCTCCGGTTTTAGTAAATAAACTCCTATGTCTCCTTGAACTATATGAATGCCCTGTTATATGGACTGTTTGATACCTGTTGCACCAGGAAATGCAAGTTCCAGCAAGAAGTAGACTGAGCCTCATCAGTTCAGTGGCCTATACCAAAGAAGTGTATATAGCAGCCAACTCAGGTTGGGAGGAGGTGATGGGCTAAAGACAGTGATCCTGGCAGTGCATTAGTTAATTAGGTTTTTTGGACATAGTCACTGGGATGTTTGGGCTAATGATAGGCTGTTCTCTTGCAGGGAATAGCCTAAGGATAAGGCCTAAAACCACCAAGAAATGCAAGGCCTCGCAACGTGTGTAGTGAAGTAATGTGTGCTCCTGACCAGGCCTAATAATGAAGATGTGCAAGGAACCTCAGACTGTAATAGAGCCAGTAGGATTGGGTTTGGGCTTTGCTGCTTCTTCCCTGCAAAACTGAGTGGGCACCTAGGCCAGGATCTGGCTTAACAACATAACCCATGGGTTGCTGTTATGCATCACTGCAGTCTGAACTGTAGGACCCCAGTTAAAAGATTTAGCCATGACCTGCAAGCTAAGTGGACGCCACATACAAAAAGGTGCTAACTTCCATTCTGCTGATCCAAACCCTTTGGTGGAAATATAGTGATATTGAGGCATGATCAGATATGAACACTGATTGAATGAAGTTTCATGATAACCTGAGGGCCAACAAAAGACCCCTAAGTCTCCCTTGAAGTACACCTATCATGCTAGAAATATCAACGATACTACTTGTGGCCTCATTCTGAAAAGGCAATTTGCCTGGTTTTGTCTACCACTCAGTCTTATAGTGATTTAGGGTCAAAGAAAGGAGCTTCAGAATGCAGAAGGGAGCACAGACATCTGACACTCCCGGAAGTGTTGAATGCTGAAGATGCTTACGGAATCTGCAGGGCTGAAATGGAGGGGAAGTAGGAAGACACAGGCTTTATCTTAATCAATAAAGAATTTGTGGGTCGCATTCAGACTCCAGCCTTGGCATTTTATCTGGCAGTTTCATATGTTTAGAGACCTGACGGGGTCTCTGTAATGGAAGCACTTGTGTGATGATGTCATACTAAAGAGGTTGACTGGGCTGACCGCTTTTTTTCTAATACTGGGATCATTTAGGATATCTTTAGCTCCAGCTATGATCCAGCTATGATCCCCAGATACAAATTGCCTGTGCAGAGTATCCAACATTAACTCACTATCACCCTTTAAGTGATCTGTTTTTAAAATAGAAACTGCCACGCTGCACTAGAAACCTGTAAAACTGGTTTACAAATAAAATATAAGGAGTTGAAAGCCTTTACACCCTTTTTGTAAACATTCACTATATAGTTGTGTATGTGTCAAAATTATGCTCTAGACCGAGGTCACATACTTGAAAGGTTTTTTCTAATTCCTTTATGATGAGAAAGCTTAGCCTTGCGTCAGCTGCAATCGGTGCATGGGTTCTGCCAAAATAATGTCTTTGTGGACTTTAATGAATATTTAAAGAACCCATAGACCTAGAATATAGAAAATAGGTAACATTTTTACAATTATACCTTGTAACTAGAGTAAAAGCTAAAGTCAGGCCTTGAAAAGAACTGTGTTGCTATTACATAGCTGACTCTTTGTTCAATACTCCCATCGACAGCCAAAGAACAGTCAACTTGGGTCCTCAGCCCTGTATACCAAGAGTGTAATGCTCCTTTAGTCTAGGGCAGGTGTCTCCAAACTGTGGTCTTCCAGCTGTTGAAGAACTACAATTCTATCATGCCTCATGCCTGCGGCTGCAAAGCCTTGCAATGCCTCATGGGGCTTGCAGTTCCACAACCGGTGGAGGGCAGTAGTTTGGAGACCCCTGGTCTAGAAGAGCAGTTCCCACCATCAGTCATCAAGAACCTCCAACAGGCCATATTTTTGGTATTTCCTTCACCTTGCGTAGGTGCTGTTGATCAATATCAAAGGTTTGGTATGTATGATAGCTAGTTTATCTTAGGGAAATTCCCAAAATGTGGCCTGTTGGGGGTTTTTGAGGACTGAGGCTGGGAACCACTGGCGAGCAGACTGATGGCCACATGACCAGAGTCTAGGGTGGAAGTTAACGAGTGTCCATTACAAAAGTTCTTAACACTCAAGGGTCTATTTGAAATGTTTATTAATTAAGAGAATCAAGTAAAGCCAATATGTTTCAGGGGATTGTGTATCCATCAGAACCTAGCCCCGCATCTATTAGTCCAACGCTATCATATACAGAAGAGTGGCTTTGTGGGACCAGTCATGAATTTTGGAATTAGCAGGGAAGAATCCTGTGGGATGAAAGAATGGGGTATGTAATCCTCTCTGTTATATATTTCCCTAGACCAAATGACCATTAGACCTATAGTATAAGAGGAGGGGATACACCCCCTCACTCATCGTGTAAAAGGGCCCTAAACTGGAGAGCGTGATCACTTTTATTACTAACAATAGTAATGAACATACTTGACAAATCATGAAAATGAATGATTACCAAGATCAATCTATAAATACCCAGCCATGTAAAAGTGTAACAAATCATGAAAAATAGATGCTTACCCCAAAATGACTGTTCATTACAAAGACCTCTTGACAAACACGATTGTCTTGTGTCATGTGAAAACAAAAAAGAAACACAAGCGTTATAGCATTATTGCAGACATTTCTTGAACCAATTGAAAACATTTAATGACTGGAAGAATATCAGGCCTACAAACACCTCCTGAACATGCATGGCCCCTCTGCCAAACAATCACTGTACGTGATGCATGTAAGCGTTGGTCAAACATTCAGGTTTCGAAGAGTTTGAAGTTGTCAGGTGTTGGCTTCTCTCAAGGAAATCAATGGTGATTGGCTGAAATAAATTCTCCTGAGCAGGCTCAGCCAGGGAACATTGGGAAGCACCTACAGACCTTAGATGCATTCCTGATCCCATATAGTTAAAAACCTTTAAGGGTTGGATTAACTATATGGGTTTGCATACCAGTTACAATATATTTGTGCATTTACATCACTACAGCCTTTTGTACATAGGCTTGCATGCATATTATAAAATACTGTTTTCCTAAATAGTAATTATTGCACTGTATGTTCATTTTAAGTTCTCCATTATCTAGAAATGACCCTGGGAATTCAAATGTTCTTGGGGTGTAATTTACATAGGACCCTTGTAGAGATAAGCTTAGTGTGCAGACATTCGTCAGAACACCCAGCGTAAAAGGTTTTTGGGGTGAACGAACGTGACCGCTTCCAGCGGTCAATGGTTGCTATAAAGGCAGCAGGTGCTTGCAATCACCCAGACCCTACATAAGCAAAGTGGAGGGGATTGGGGGGTTACATCATTGCCCAAATTCAGCCACATTGCCACATTTGGGCAATATCATTGCCCATTTATGGTCATTACCATATTTGGGCAATGATGTTACCACTATCCCCACCCCTCTCCTTATATTACCAATGACTGCATGGGGAGAATATTTTTTTTGACAACCCTTTTCCTATTAGCCCAGACAATGGGCATTTTTGATTTGACAGATATAGCTCCTATTGACTTCAGTGGGGTTTGAGTTCAGCATCTAAACTCCTTCAAAGGTTGGCGAATCCGGCTTGAACATAGCCCATGGCAGCTCAGCTCCTCCCTAGGTCCTTGAAGCTCTTAGAGGAAGGAACCAATAAACACTATGAGGGAGCCAGTAGATCCACATTACAGGATTCATTGGTTTCCCAGTAGACTTCAGGGTTTAATTTTACAGCATCGGAGATAGATTTTTTTTTTTATATAAAGATCTATAAACTTTGCTTGGGGAGGGGAAGACTGGGTACTAGGAGACCTTCAACCTGGAACTCAATAAGCACTGTGGGGGATCCAGGGAAACCAATAAGCACTGTAGGCGATCCAGTAGATCAACACTCCAGAGTTTCCCAGTAGTCTTCGGGGTTTAATTTTACCGCATCAGAGATAGATTTTTTTTTTATATAAAGGTTTATGACCTTTGCTTGGGGAGGGGAAGACTGGGTACAAGGAGACCTTCAAGCTGGAGCTCAATAAGCACTGTGGGGGACCCAGGGAAACCAATAAGCACTGTGGGTGATCCAGGAGGGGAAGACAGGATGCAAGGAGACCTTTAACCTGAAGCTCAGATTTAAGATTATGTAAATACTTTAATGTGCACAGTCTGGGGACCAATGCACCTTATCTGCAATATAACACACATACAAAATGGCTTTCAAAACGTGTTGATTATCTTGGACACAAACAGAAAGCACAGTTAGATTTACAATCATATGCATTCTCAGGGGACAGAATCAAGAAAAATAAACATGCACTCAATAACCCTATATGGGCTCCACATTGTCTTGTAATTACAAAATAGCCCACATAGTGCTTCAATTACCATAATCACAAAAACAGACAACATACACATACACTAGTGATAATGCAATTGATAATGGAATGTTAATTAGACCACTAGATGTGCTACTAATGTGCACCGGCATTACCTATTCAATGGGCAATATGTTCTAGAATTATTTCCGGCAATTATTTGGCTATTTGTGCTTTTTATTGCCTTTTTCTTAAAATTCTATTTTATGAGAAGGTAGCACATTCAAATATTTATATACTTTTTAGCCCGGCTACTCTTGTCATAGAGTAAATCTACTTTTTTTTTTTTTAAATCATTTTGACAGTTTGTAACATGAAGCCGAGAAGATCATTCCAGGATGTAAGCTCAAGGTTTTTGACTTCCACCAAACACGCTCAACTGATGGCTCCAGGAGACAATACAAAGCCAAATGGTTCAGGTAATCTAATGAGAGGTGCAGCTGAGGAGCTGGACATGGATCCCCAAAATGTAATAAAAAAAATGATTTTGTACAGCTGATGGCTTGAGGTCGGCAGCACTTTACACAAAAGAGATCCCTCTCGGCAAACAGAGGTTACCTGATTTGAGAAGACAATATGTTTGTCCACCAAAGAGAGTGCCAAGCAGTAGTTCCTAAAGTCCAAAAATTTGTTTTATTTACTCTTTAAATGATAACAGGGAAAAGGCAGCTAATGTTTTCCAGGGCCCCAACATCCTTCTTCATCAGGGCTTTAAAATGCAGCTTTAATTCATTGGTGCATAGTTAGTCTGGTTGAAAAAAGACATCTAGTTCAACCAATTCAAAAGGGCTCAGGGCAAAAATCTTAGATCCCTGGTGCCCAACCTGCGGCCCTTTGATCTTTCTCGTACAGCCCTCGGAGCCTTGGAGAAACTCATATGTGTTTCCCTATTGCCCTGTTGTAGCAGTATTCTCTAGTCTCATGTAATGTCTATGTCTCCTGAAGCATGTCCCCAGTCTCTAAGATCTCCTATAGCATTTCCACACTATCTCTTGCATCATGCCCATAGTCGTTGACCATCTCCTGTTGTGTGTCTGCTGCCTGTGACACATATTATGTGTGGCCCTTTGGCAATGTCAGGGGCTGCACCTAAGGGCCCCCCTTATCAAGAACGTGGACCATCACTGTTCTAGATCATTCAACTCAATCCAAATAAATGAAATGCAGGAGATATGCTTTTGTCAGCAAAAGATGCCAGTGTTTACTTCCCTTTCCCTGACACAAGCATTCTTCTGATTGGGGTTGGGTTATCCTGAGTTTTTGCAGGATTGAGTATGATTCAATTTAAGTTGCCATTTAAAGCCCTGATGATTTTTTGGTACCAAAAAAGCATTGGCTGCCTTTCTTTGTTTCTTTCCTTGTTGTCCAATTTGCAGAATCAATAAAGCTGTCAGCAACTGAATCACCTGCTGGTGGCATTGTGCATGGGTGTGAATGGAGCCTTATTCTAGATGTGTTGTGCTACAGTGTTGTTAGAGTAATTGGAACATGTATCTTCTATGGCAGGGATCCCCAACCCCTGGGTCACGGACCAGTAGGGAACGTCATCCCATCAGGACTTCCGGTTGGAGTTCCACGCCTCGCCATGGATGTCGCTGTGTTTAGCCGGCCACTACACAGACAGGACTCCATACGTGCTACCTTGCTGATTACTGCATTTCCTGATATGGATGTTTCCACCGGACTCTCCCCCCTTGCCTACAGACGATCTTCCACCCTGCTCCTGGCTGTTTTATGTGAGTCACTTGTACATTGTTTTTAATAAACTTTTTGGTCTGCACTTAGAGCGCCTTTTTTCTTCCTTGTCTTTTCAGTATTTTTGGGACTCTGCCTCCAGTCCCCCAAGAGGCATGATCTAGTGCTACCAACCTTGCCACCCCCAGCAAGCCACACTTTGCATTGACTAGTATACTTATATCATCATAGACTATGAACTTTGTGGGCTGACATACCTAAGGTGTTGCGCCTTATACTTGTTGTACGGTAGGGGTTCTAACCATTCTTCATTCTAAATCCAGGATAATATTATGGTTGGAATTGGAATTTAAAGCTGAACCTGAATTTAAAGAGAGGTTTAGCCTCCATTTTTGGTGGCTCTGCCCTTTCCGATGCCACCATCATGGCGTGAGTACAGACATGCTGAAGAGCCCTGCCTGGTTGTCGGGTTCTGGCAGAGCCTTTTGTCACATCTGTGCGTGCAGAGGATATTTCCTGCACATGCTCAAAGACGGTGATTTTCTGGAACTTCTGTACTACTTCTGCATGCGTGGAGAAACCAGCGTGTGCGCAAATGTGCCCCAGAGTGTCAGGACCTGAAGCCCCATGGCACATCTGCACATGTGCTGAATCCAGAAGGGGGTGGGGCGCAGACAACATTCTTGCCTAGGCGAGAAATGCAGAAGTACAGTAAATCTTATTAAAAAAGTAGTTATATAAAAAAAACTTTATGCAATTTGAAGACAGGGAGGGAGGAGGGGGCAGGACAAGAGGAGATTAGGTTTAGCGTGAAGATCCACTTTAATCAGGTATCAGGTTTCCACCATCTTATGTACAGCAAAGCTCAGACTAGGAGAGGGAGAAGTGTCCTATTGAGTGAGCCAGCTGTGCTGCATTGATCACAAGGGACATGGTGAGATTAGGAGGGAGCATAGTGACAGAGGGAGGAGCTCATCAGTCTGCTGCTTCTCCTTTCACTGTCCAGTCAGGCTGAGTGAGGGGCCTGACCTGTAAGTGGTACTTGCAACAGAGAAAAAAACAGGCCTTTTGCCCCACCAGACAGGGCCGTGCTGTGTTGCAGAATTGTATAAATCTCTATATTACCAAAAGTATTGGGCCACCTGCCTTTACACACACGTGAACTTTAATGGCATCCCAGTCTTAGTCCATAGGGATCAATATTGAGTTAGCCCTCCCTTTGCAGCTATAACAGCTTCAACTCTTCTGGGAAGGCTGTCCACAAGGTTTAGGAGTGCGTCTATGGGAATGTTTGACCATTCTTCCAGAAGCACATTGGTGAGGTCGGGCACTGATGTTGGATGAGATGGCCCTATTCTCTCGGGTTGAGGTCAGTACTCTGTGCAGGCCAGTCAAGTTCCTCTACCCCAAACTCGCTCATCCATGTCTTTATGGACCTTGCTTTGCACTGGTGAGCAGTCATGTTGGAACAGGAAGGGGCCATCCCCAAAATGTTCCCACAAAGTTGAGAGCATGAAATTGTCCAAAATGTCTTGGTATGCTGATGCCTTAAGAGTTCCCTTCACTGAAACTAAGGGGTCAAGCCCAACCCCTGAAAAACAACCCCACACCATAATCCCCCCTCCACCAAATGATTTGGACCAGTGCACAAAGCAAGGTCCATAAAGACATGGATGAGTGAGTTTGGGGTGAAGGAACTTGACTGGCCTGCAGTCCCGACTTCAACCCGATGGAACACCTTTGGGATGAATTAGAGTGGGGACTGCAAGCCGGGGCGTTCTCATCCAACATCAGTGCCTGACCTCACAAATGCTCTTCTGGAAGAATGGTCAAACATTCCCATAGACACTCCTAAACCTTGTGGACAGCCTTCCCAGAAGAGTTGATGCTGTTATAGCTGCAAAGGGCCAACTCAATATTGAACCCTACGGACTAAGACTGGGATGTCATTAAAGTTCATGTGCGTGTAAAGGCAGGTGTCCCAATACTTTTGGCAATATAGTGTGTGTATATATATATATATTTTTTTTTAAATCTGTGTATTTAGCTTTTTGTCTGAGGTTTGGCATTAACAGGGCCATCAAAGGATATGCAGTATGATTTATTTCCTTTGGCTACATTATAAATAGGTAAGTGCCTAAAGGTTCTATGTAGAAAATAACCAAGTACAGGCAATGTTGACCTGTTTCTGCCGTTATCTGCCTTTGACAGATCTATTTTTTACATTGTCGTCTTTTCAGGGAAAACAAAAGCAGCACAATAATCATCTACCAGCACCAACTGCCATGACACGATCACTTTTTTTTTTTCATTTTCTTGCCTTTTCAGCCCTGTTAAGGTTTTTTTTATTGTAATCTTTGCAGACAGCTGCTTTGATGCTGCAGCTGATATTGTACACCAGGGAGGTGCTAAATGTACAATTTCATTACCGCGGCATTGTTCCTGCCGCCTGTATCCATGACATAACCATGGTCAACTTTCCATAGTATATTGGAGTTAATCGGATGTTAACTTCTCTTGCCAGATGGCAAAGGATAAAGCACTTTCAGTCTATACAATGTGTGACCTACTTAAAAGACCAACAATCTGCTGCTACCATAGAGCAGAGCAAATGCAATTTTGCTTCCCGATTTAAAACAAAACATGACATATAGAACAGCGCGTCTCTCCGAGAGAAGAAAATATTAAACTGTAATACCAATCGCAGAGAGCAGATCATAAAACTGGAATCGTTTATCTGATTTAAAAGATATGTGCAGCAATTATTTTACATAATGCAAGATTGCCAAACAAATCACTTTAACACAGAAAACATGTGATACATTCATACAGTGTATATATCATTAGATCTTTTATATTATTATTATTATTATACAGGATTTATATAGCGCCAACGGTTTGCGCACTGCTTTACAAAGTAAAGGGAGACAGAACAGTTATAATACAATTCAATAAAAGAGGGTTTCTTCAGAGGTTGCTAGTGGTACCTTGAACAAAGAGCAATTTCTGCCTACCTAGGGTTCCTCCAGAGGTTGCAAGGGGTTCCTTAAACAATAAGCAATTTCTACCTACCTAGGGTTCCTCCAGAGGTTGCCAGGGGTTCCTTGAACCATAAGCATAGTCTGCCTCCCTAGGGTTTCTCCAGAGGCTGCTAGGGGCTCCTTAAACAATAAGCAACTTCTACCTACCTAGGGTTCCTCCAGAGGTTGCTAGGGGTTCCTTGAGCAAAGAGCAATTTAAGCCGACCTAGTGTTCCTCCAGAGGTTGCAAGTGGTTCCTTAAACAATAAGCAACTTCTACCTACCTAGGGTTCCTCCAGAGGTTGCAAGGGGTTCCTTAAACAATAAGCAACTTCTACCTATCTAAGGTTCCTCCAGAGGTTGCCAGGGGTTCCTTGAACAATAAGCATATTCTGCCTGCCTAAGGTTTCTCCAGAGGCTGCTAGGGGCTCCTTAAACAATAAGCAACTTCTACCTACCTAGGGCTCCTCCAGAGGTTGCTAGGGTTCCTTGAACAATAAGCAATTTCTGTCTACCTAGGGTTCCTCCAGAGGTTGCTAGGGGTTCCTTGAGCAAAGAGCAATTTATGCTGACCTAGGATTCCTCCAAATGTTGCTAGGGGTTCCTTGAACAATAGCAATTTCTGCCTATCTAGGGCCCCTCCAGAGTTTTCTAGGGCTTCCTTGAACAATAAGCAATTTCTGTCTACCTAGGGTTCCCCCAGAGGTTGCTAGGGGCTCCTTAAACAATAAGCAACTTCTACCTACCTAGGGCTCCTCCAGAGGTTACTAGGGTTCCTTGAGCAATAAGCAATTTATGTCTACCTAGGGTTCATCCAGAGGTTGCTAGGGGTCCCTTGGGCAAAGGGCAATTTATGCCGACCTAGGATTCCTCCAGAAGTTGCTAGGGGTTCCTTGAACAATAGTAATTTCTGCCTATCTAGGGTTCCTCCAGTGGTCACTAGGGGTTCCTTGAACAATAGTAATTTCTGCCTATCTAGGGTTCCTCCAGTGGTCAATAGGGGCTCCTTGAACAATAAGCAATTTCTGCCTACCTAGGGCTCCTCCAGAGGATGCTAGGGGATCCTTGAACAAAAAGCAATTTCTGCCTCTCAGATTAGTTCCCACTGACACCATAGATCTTTTTAGCTATCTGTAAGGGAGTAATTCTTCCCAATACCTTACCCTTGACTTCAGGTATTTCCTGTGTGAAGGGAGGGAGGGTTCCCTCCAATCAGCTCTCCTCACTGAGCTTGCAGAGTGCATTTTCAGCTCTCCGCCCCCTGTTTTCTGATAGCTCAGGCAAGCTTTATAAATCCGGGACTTTTAACGGATGTTGAGAAGAGAAGACTGCAGATAGACAGATACAGGATTTGTTTCATCTCTGTATATTACCTGAGGACAGTCACTTCGCTGGGTATATGTGATGGTTTACAACCCCTTTAAGCATGAGTCAATTCCATGCCTACTTTTGGTGACACATATTCCACACTTCCTGTCAGGGCTGGCCCTACCACTAGGCAGACTAGGTGGCCGCCTAGGGCGTACTGCCGCCTAGGGCACCCGGCTGCTGGTGATCTTACTCTGTCCACAGAGCCATCAAGCAGGCAGCCACTCCGGAGTCCCTCCGTACATAGTGCCATACTGTGTCAGAGAGCTCCAGAGGCGCAGCGGCGACGGACGTAGTCCGCAGTCTCTGAGTGTTTCTCTCAGCAGCTCGAGGCTGGACGGCACAGTGTATAGATATAGTGACCTGATTGGCACTGGTAAAGCTGCATTGATTGACGCTGGTGAAGCTGAATTGATTGGCACTGGTAAGGCTGTATTTGATGGACACAGGTGAGGCTGCATTGATTGGCGCTGGTGAGGCTGCATTTGATGGGCACACGTGAGGCTGGATTTGATTGCCACTGATCAGGCTGCATTTGATTGGTGCTAATAAGGCTGGGCAGGGCAAATGGGGTGGAGTCAGGGGTGGAGCAGAGGGGGGAGGCAAAATGAGGTTTCACCTAGGGTGTGAAAAATCCTTGCACCAGCCCTGCTTCCTGTGACAACGTTTTTCTTGTAGGTTTTCAGGATATGAGCTAGCATGCATAAGTGGAGAAGTTTTCAGCGACTGGTGCGCTCATACGGCATAACCCAAAATTGTCTGTGTGTGTCCAGCGTACAAAAAAAAGCATGCTTATGGATATTGCAAGCTGGAAGATTTAAAAAATGCAAAAGGACTGAACTTTTGAACTTGTAGAAATTAAAATAAGTGATAATATCAGTGCTTACAAATCTGGCTTCAGCAGGGCGCTCGCCGCACTTTATCTGATGAGTTCTAGCTCATTCATTATGAATGTTTACATAAAAAAATAAACCATGTATCGAAGAAACTATGCTGGTATTCTCTGTTCTTCAGGCAAGGGGATTGTGCATTATATCCAGTAGAGACCCTTCACCCACTTTCCCAAATCCAGCCATGAAAGATCATTAATGGGTTATCCTCTATGCTCCTCCAGGTACCTGCACACCTCTAATAAAGAACAGACCACCTACTGTAGGCACCATTCACATCTAAAGTGACAGCAATCTCAACCCGACACCATAAAGACAAATGGTGGATGGTAGGTCCTTGTGTAGGGCTTCTTTGAGTAGTCTATTTCACGCCGCTCGCGGGACGACTTCGGTCTAAACATTCGTGACTATAATAGTGAATAAAATTAAAGATGTTCAAGTTTTCAAGTCAGGAAAAC
>BLSH010241939.1:1201417-1215214 GCA_018402905.1 Glandirana rugosa
CCCCCCCCCCCCCCCCCCCCCGGAATCAGGGATCGCAAGGTGTCTGTGCAGATTGTGAGTATGTACCATGTACTCCATGTACCAGCTCCCGGCACAGGAAGGAAGATTACATTGTGGACGGCAGCCGGCAGGGCTTTCCATCGTCCGGTGTTAAGACAGCACTGACCTGCAGAAGCCTGTGCCAGGAGCCTGACCTGCCAAAGTGAGTTATAGACAATTCTTTTCTGTGGGGGGAAGAGAGCTCTGTGCGGGGGATTGGATATGTATACTGGCATAGCACATGCCTGGAATCGGCAACCTGTACATAGTACACGCCTGGAATCTGCACCATGTACATAGCACACGCCTGGAATCGGCACCCTGTACATAGAACATGCCTGGAATCTGCACCCTGTACATAGCACACGCCTGGAATCTGCACCCTGTACATAGCACACTCCTGGAATCTGCACCCTGTACAAAGCACATGCCTGGAATCTGCACCCTGTACATAGCACATGCCTGGAATCTGCACCCTGTACAAAGCACATGCCTGGAATCTGCACCCTGTACAAAGCACACGCCTGAATTCTGCACCCTGTACATAGCACATGCCTGGAATAAAGTCTGCCATTTCCCCCTTTAAAATAAATAATTGTGAGTTGCGGCTAAGCCCCTCTCCTTCATGACTTTGTCGAAAGGGGTGGAGCATGGGTGACCTTAAAATGATGCCCCCCCCTGAAAAAAGTTCTGCGGACGCCCATGTGCACTTGTATTGTATATAAAACTGATATGCAACTCTTTCGACAGTCCTGATTGTTGTGGATGCTGCTAGTGTTTATGTACACATCTACACTCACCAGCCATTGTATTAGGTACAACCAGGGCTGCTGATAAGGCAGTACAGCCAGCCCTCCTGTACCGGGCCCAGGCCCCATCAGTTCAAAAGGGGGGCCCAGACACATCCCGAGCAGGAGCGACGCCTTCACTGCCCTGCCTTACTGCCAACTCTTGTTGCCCCCCTGCAGCTCTGCCACCTTCTCCTCCTTTTCTCCCACCGGCTGCACTGCAGGGGGATTGGTATCTGCGCCCTAACTCCCCTGCTGTCCAGGCCCCTCTATGCCCCCCTCCTCCCCAGCAGTGCTGCTGGCTTTTCTCCTCTCCCGTCAGCAGCAGGGGGATGTTTCAGGATGGAGAGCGGAGGGGGAGGGTGGGATTGGGTGGGTGTTAAATATGTCTTGTTTACCAGCCCCTTCCTTTCCTGAATGAACACAGTGAGCAATTTGTACCGATCACTCACTGTGTTCATTCATCACTGATGCAAAGAAAATTGTGTTTGGAAATATGAACAGGAAACCTCAGAGCACTTCCTATTCATTCACTGTCCAGGGCAGCTGAGGCTGCAGAGAAAGGGATTGGGGAATCTGTGTCCTCAGTCCCTTTCTCTTTCTCAAATGTGAAACATCGGGGGTTTGTTTAGACCCCTGATATTTCACCACAGCCCCCAAACAGGGCTGTTAAAAAATGTAAAAAAAAATAAAATCCCTGTCGGGTAGGCTGTACGGGGCCCCATGATTTCTAACAGCAGCCCTGGGTACACCTGTTCAATTGCTTAGTAACACAAATTGCTAATCAGCCAATCACATGGCAGCAACTCAATGCATTTAGACATCTAGACATGGTGAAGATGACATGCTGAAGTTCAAACCGAGCATCAGAATGGGGAAGAAAGGGGATTTAAGTGGCTTTGAATGTGGCATGGTTGTTGGTGCCAGACGGACTGGTCTGAGTATTTAAAAAACTGCTGATCTGCTGGGATTTTCACACACAACCATCTCTCGGGTTTACAGAGAATGGTCCAAAAAAGAGAAAATATCCAGTGAGCGGCGGTGGTGTGGACAAAAATGCCTTGTTGATGTCAGTGTAGAATGGTCAGATGTTGGAGACGAGAGAAGGCCAACAGTACCTCAAATAACCACTCGTTACATCCAAGGTATGCAGAATACCATCTCTGAATGCACAACACATTGAACCTTGAAGCAGATGGGCTACAGCAGCAAAAGACCACACTGGGTGCCACTCCTGTCAGCTAAGAACAGGAAACTGAGAATACAATTCGCACAGGCTCACCAAAATTGGACAATAGAAGATTGGAAAACATTGCCTGGTCTGATAAGTCTCGATTTCAGTTGCGACATTCAGAAGGTGGGGTCCGAAGTTGGTGTAAATAACATAAAAGCATGGGGTTCCTTCACCACAAACTCACTCATCCATGTCTTTATGGACCTTGCTTTGTGCACTGGCCCAAATCATTTGCTGGAGGGGGTATTATGGTGTGGGGTTGTTTTTCAGGGGTTGGGCTTGGCCCCTTAGTTCCAGTGAAGGGAACTCTTAAGGCATCAGCATACCAAGACATTTTGGACAATTTCATGCTCCTAACTTTATGGGAACTGTTTGGGGATGGCCCCTTCCTGTTCCAACATGACTGTGCACCAGTGCACAAAGCAAGGTCCATTAAGACATGGATGAGCGAGTTTGGGGTGGAGGAACTTGACTAGCCTGCACAGAGTCCTGACCTCAATCACTTTTGGAATGAATTAGAGTGGAGACTGTGAGTCAGGCCATCTCGTCCAACATCAGTGCGTGACCTCACAAATCCGCTTCTGGAAGAATGGTCAAACACTCCCATAGACACACTTCTTGTGGACAGCCTTCCCAGAAGAGCTGAAGCTGTTTTAGCTGCAAAGGGTGGGCCAACTCAATATTGAACCCTATGGACTAAGACTGGAATGGCATTAATGTTCATGTGTGTAAAGGCAGGTGTTCCAAAACTTTTGACAATATAGTGTATATGTGAACATAAGGCATGGTTCACTGTGATCACTGTGTGCTGAAACAATGAAATGGATTGCTGCTCCAGGTGGGTATGATAATCCACCAGAAAGGAAAGGTTGGGTGCTAGCTCCGGCTCGCAACCATGAACATGTAGACCAAGTAGAAAAATTTAGTTGCACACCAACACCCGCCCAACAGGTTTATTGAAAGACTGCCACCAGGACTATGACAAGGGACCAAGGGGTGACAACGTTTCACATGTTTTTGAAGAAGGACAATGTATGTGTGAAACGTCGTTACCCCTTGGCCCATTGTCATAGTCCTCGTGGCAGTCGTTTAATGAACCTATTGGACGGATGTTGGTGTGCAGCCAATTTTTTCTACTTGATCACTGTGCTACCAGCATAGTAGCTAAAGTGGCACAGAAAGCTCCTGATGCATACTTTGCAACGGGCGTTTCCGATCATGTGACCGCTGTGACAGCCAATCACCTGTCCCCACCTCCCAGCATTTAGATCCCCCTAGAGTGCCTGGAGGTGGGAGCAGGAAGAGGTTAACATATTTTGTCAATCCTAGCAAGTTTGAAAATATAACCCGCCGTTATTTTTTTTCTCTTGCTTTCCTTTCAGAGCTGTAGTGGAGCCATAAAAGATCTCAACCATTCCAATGTTCTTCTTTTTACTGACAGAGTCCTTCAGATGTGCATGCACCCAAGGCTAGCTCATAACTAGCTGGTAGGGATCAGCATGGGAGCACTCACCCAAGGCTAGCTCATAACTAGCTGGTAGGGATCAGCATGGGAGCACTCACCCAAGGCTAGCTCATAACTAGCTGGTATGGATCAGCATGGGAGCACTCACCCAAGGCTAGCTCATAACTAGCTGGTAGGGATCAGCATGGGAGCACTCACCCAAGGCTAGCTCATAACTAGCTGGCAGAAATCATCATGGGAACACGCAAATCCAAAGGAATGTTGTGATGCCTTCCTTTTTTGTTACAGTATAATACATTTTCATTTTTTTCATGATGCCACTGAAAACAACCCGGTATGAGGTGCCAAATAATTTAAAATATCAAAGTATTTAAGAAAAAAAAAATTGTAAAGGGTGCACACAGGCCCTGTTTATGAAAACAAAGCCCCAAACCATTAGCAATGAGTTTGAAATGTTCCTATTTACACAGCCCCCTCCTAAAACTAGACAATATGTGAGTAATCCACATGTATTAAATACCAAAAACACAGACCTTGCCGTTTGGAAATATTTCTCTTCAGCACAGCCGAGCGCATTTCAGAATATATTGAAAGCCTTAAAAAGTAGGTCACACAGTACTTTTATTTCCCGTTTTCTCTTTACATAAAGTAACTCATTTTATATGAACCACTGGGCAATGTTGTGTAAAGATTAGAAATATATTGCTATGCAAAATGCTTTTCAGTTTAGTCTGGAACAGAAATGCTTCTCACAAGCAATAGGCCAACCTGCTAAATCCTTCATTTTAATGCAGATGATTTTTTTTTTTTTTTTGCATTTTTTGTAATTAACATCTGAAGCGGGGGGAAGCTAAACCTTGCTAAAACTGTCAAGAAAAAGTTTCTGCATAGCCATAACTAAAGACACATTTCAGGCATAGGATAATATATTGCTTTCATCAATGGTTATTTATTCTGACGTTCATTTTCTGCAGCTGGCTGCTTCCCTTGCTAAACACCAAAATTGTTGTTGGCTGTCATCAAGTCGAAGCTGACTCATTGCGGCCATATAGTCTCCAAAGTATCCTATCTCCAATTTGTTACCAAGGCTTCTTGGTGGTTCATTTATACCAGTGGTTCTCAACTCCTGTCCTCAGGACCCACTAACAAGCCAGGTTTGCAAGATTGCTGAAATACATCACAGGTGATATAATTTGCTGCTCAGTGATTGCAGTATTCTAGTCTGCATCTCCCCAGGGTAATACTTAAAATCTGGCCTGTTAGTGGGTCCTGAGGACAGGAGTTGAGAACCACTGATTTATACCTACTGTGTGACAGACCCAACCAGGACAGGGGCTTTTGGAGGGGACTGCAGGGTGTCCTCTTGCCTACGGACTATAAGCTTTTGAGGGAGTTCTACTCTTTGTGGGTTGTTTGCCTGGGGGACCTCTAGAGTAGTTTTACTTTGGATTCAAGTTCATGTCTCCCCAAAAACACACTGGATCTGGATACAGATTTGGGGCCTCTCTGCCTAAGCCAGCAATGACTGTTTCACCCCCCCCCCCCTTTCCTCCTAGACTCAGAATAGATGTTAATATAATCAGCTCAAAACAAACTGATGCTGGGGTCTCCTGCTATAATCTGTTTACTAAGGGAAAAGAGGGGTTTTGCAGGGATGTCATTAATTTCGCTGGACTTTAATGGCATGACTTGAGACAAAAGACCATAAAATTATAAAAAGTATAGTTTTAAAATGTAAAATTCCAAGGGATAATATATAAAAGAAGTTACACAGTATATATCAAAAAGGAAATAGTGATTTGATATGATACAATAACCTTATAACACAAGAATCCTCAAAAGGAATGCTCCTCAGGGTGTCCTTAAATAGAGGGTCAATAGTCAGTCACTCCATGTCCCCCCGCACATTGCATGTGATGATGCCTCCAGCTGAGTCTTTTGAGGATTTTTCTGAATGCCTCACATTCCCTATGGAGATCCAGTCCTTTGGATCTATAGCCTTCAACTGGGCATAGACATAACACTACTTAATATATAATCCAAGGAATGCCAGGAAACTATACACAACTAACTATTGAATAATAGAGATACTCTGGATCAGATTGGTCCATATACTGTAGGGTACATTAACCTCTTGCTTACTGGGCACTTAAACCCCCCTCCTGCCCAGACCAATTTTAGGCTTTCAGCGCTGTCGCATTTTGAATGACAATTGCGCGGTCGTGCGACGCTGTACCCAAACAAATTTTTTTGCATTTTTTCCCCACAAATATGGCTTTCTTTTGGTGTTATTTGATCCCCTCTGCGTTTTTTATTTTTTGCGCTATAAACAAAGAGCGACGATTTTGAAAAAAGAACAATATTTTTTACTTTTTGCTATAATAAATATCCAAAAAAAAAAAAAAAAAATATTTATTGGGTTTGGCCAATTTATATTCTTCTACATATTTATGGTAAACAAAAATCGCAAACGGCGTTTATTGATTGGTTTGCGCAAAAGTTATCGCATCTACAAACTATGGGAATTAATTTATGGTGTTTTTATTATTTTATTTTTTTTACTAGTGATGGCGGCAATCTGCGATTTTTATCGGGACTTTGATATTGGGGCGGACATGTCGGACATTTTTGAAACTTTTTTGGGACCAATGACATTTATACAGCGATCAGAAATTTAAATGTCCACTGATTACTGTATAAATGTAATTGGCAGTTAAGGGGTTAACACTAAGGGGGCAGTGAAGGGGTTAACTGTGTTCCCTGTATGTGTTCTAACTGTATGGGGGCGGGGCTGGAAAGAACATAAAAGATCTAACTGATCCCAGTGACAGGGATCAGTAGATCTGGTATGTCCCCTTCACAGAACAGAGAACCGCCGTGTTTACATCGGCGGTTCATCGTTCTGCAGTTCTGACAGGCGATCGCGGGTCTTGAGCGGGCATCAAGTCCGCCCGATCCGTGGGCATGCCCACACAGCGTGCGATGGCCGCACACGCCGCCCCCGCCTGTGAGTGCGCGCCGGGAGCGTGCACAAGGGTGGACGTCCACTCGGCAATTGAGATCCATGCTGTAGCTGTCTTTCGGCTATAGCGCGGATCTGAAGGGGTTAAAGGAGCTAAAGCCCCAGTGTCCATCCCACAGGCGTTTTTGATGACTCTAAGATTTTGCCATGTGCCTTTAATATGGTACTCAACCTCTGGGTCTTGAAAAAGCTACACAATCCAGCGAAATGCGCCGACCCCTGAAGGATTGAGCTACTTGTACACCTCAGGTTTATTGTTTATATAAGTATGATAGAAGGTGTATAAGGTTATTTATTATATCATATCATAGCACTATTTCCTTTTTTATTCATACTGTATATCTTCTTTTATATATTATCCCTTGGAATTTTAAATTGTTACCAATAGAACTATACTTTTTACTCAAGTCATGCCATTAAAGTCCAGCAACAGCGGAGCATATCCCTGCAACCCCCTCTTTTTGCTTCACGATTAATTGGATGTGGCATGGGTAGAGGTCTTCCATTACTGTTTACTAAGGGGTCTTTCTCCCATGGGATCATTTCCTCACTGTGTGCCTCCTAGGTGTGAATTTCCATTGTTAATTGAGTCACCTATTGTTTTTGTCTGTCTGCTAATCCTTTAGAGATTTGGACAGCCCTAGGTTCTCTTACTGGGGAACTGGTGCCAAATGGTCTGGGTGGGCACTGAGTTATCTAGGCTTGTCTAGGTGACTATTAACTTACTGTTTAATTAGATTACTGTTTATGTTGGCAGTTCCTTAGCTATGTTAATTATATTACTGTTTGCATAACGTGATCAAGTTCTTATTCGATTTTGTGTGGTATATATATATTATGTGTGAATTTACAATAAAGTGAGTTCCATTTTGCATCTAAGCTAGATCGTCTAGATCTTGGGTGCAATATTCTGCTATAATACCTGGTTCTAGTGTGGAGGAAGCTATATCTTGATGGTGGCACCCAGGCTGGGTGCCAGGTGGCCCTTCACATAGTGTTCAATTATGTTTTCATGGATTCTGTCTCAGGGTGGAGATGATAAATGATGGTAGCAGTCCACCTTGCTATGAGTAAGGCCATTCCTGGATGAAACGCGTCAGCACTGTAGTAACTGTGGTTTTTACCCCGCTCTTTAATAAAAAAAAATTGTACAAGCCCAAGGATGGGTTCTGGTCTTTTTGTACATTGGACTTGCAGGGCATACGGGAGCCCTAACCATAGCACCACCAACTGCACAACGATACCGGATCCATCTTGGTTGAGCACAGTGAGTTTTATATGGTATATGGCAGGGGTCTCCAAACTTTCAAAACAAAGGGCAAATTTACTGTCCTTCAGACTTAAGGGGGGCTGGAATGTGGCCAGTGGGGGTAGAAATGGTTCTGGGGTCAGTGGGAGTAAACAGTGCCTCATCTTTAATATCATGAGGAGGAATAGTGTCCCATTTATTTGTGTCAGTGGCAGGAATTATGTTCCACTGTTGGTGACCCAAAGGCCCGATAAAGGCAAGCAAAGGGCCTGGAGTTTGTAGACCACTGGTATATGGTATTAGTCATATTGTTCTCCCTCATCGTCTCTTAAACCAAACATAATAAATTGGCTGAGGTCAAGTGAGCTTTAAATTGTTACTAAACCCAGGAACCTGCATTCACTATATCTGATCTCCCACAGTACGCAGAATATGGAAATGCAATTATTTTAGTAAATATAAACTGCTAAATACCTTTTCTCATCAGCAGTATATAGCAGTCTTTTAACTTCTATCAGTGTCTGGTTAAAGCTTATAGGAGGAGTTCTCATACTGCACTGAGTTGTCCTATCAGGATAAAGGACTCCTGACCCTCTGTCTGGACAGTGGTGATTGGCGCTGTGCTGATCACATGCATCCTCCCAAGAAAAAAAGAACTCTCTAGGAATACACACCAAACTGAGCATGTGCGGCCTGACTCCAGTAACTCTGTCTTATCCGGACTGCTTCTGGAGTCAGTGAAAGAAGAGGAAGATCTGTGCATACAGGGTCAAACTGATTTTTTACACAATGCAGATGATTAACCCCTTAGGTTCCACAGTGAGTATAACAAGCATGCTTTACTGCATAAACAGACTGGTTTTACTGTTCTGGGTTTAGTGCCACTATAAGTACAAGTTCAGCCTTAAAATTAACCTGTGCTTTGCCAACAGAGGGCAAAGCAACAGGTTTACTTAAAATTTAACTAAGGTACACCTTTTTTTGTTTAGTTTTGGACAGAGTAAAAAGGGATTAGAGACCCTGTCAATTTTTATTGCTGTCTGTGTCCCCGTTAAGGATATTTAACCTCTCTATTTATCCTGTTTACCATTATTATTGAAAGTGACGGTAAAATAAAACCCTAGATTTTGGGTTGTCCCCAGAAAAGTAATAGATGGGAAACCTTCCAATGGGGACACTAGTTCTGGTGACCTGGAAGTCTCCATGAAATTCCTTTAACCACTTGCCGACCGCCAACCGCAGGTTGACAGTGACAAAGTGGTTCGATATCGCAAACCGCCGTCATACGACGGCGGCTGCGAGATCACGCACTGTGAGCGCGCACGCACGCTCACTGTGTTCGGGGAGGGCCAGGGAGCGGGTGCCGTGGATTCGATCTCCGCCGGCTACCCGCGATGCCCCCCCCCGCACTGAAAGAATGGAGGTCCGTGTAAGTAAACACGGACCTCCGTTCTGTGAGAGGGGGAAGGGTTGTGATTACAGCCTTCCTCTACATGGAAGCTGTGATCACTTCCCTTCCCCTGTTAGGTCAGCCCCCATACAGTAAGAACACGCCCAGGGAACACAGTTAACCCTTAGAGCGCCCCCTGTAGGTTAACCCCTTCATTGCCAATGGCATTTACACAGTAATCAGTGCATTTTTATAGCACTGATCGCTGTATAAATGGCAATGGTCCCAAAAAAGTGTCAAAATGGTCCGACATGTCTGCCCCAATATCGCAGTACTGCTAAAAATCGCAGATCGCCGCCATTACTTGTAAAAAAATATATATATATTAAAAACCCCAGAAATGAATTCTCATCATCCGTAAACGCGACCACTTTTGCGCAAACCAATCAATAAACGCCAATTGCGATTTTTTTTAATCGCAAATATGAGGAAGAATATAAATCGGCCAAAACCGATGAAAAAAAATGTTTTTTATATATTTTTTTGGATTTGTATTTTAGCAAAAAGTAAGAAATGTGTTTTTTTTGCAAAATTGTCGCTCTTCTTTTGTTTATAGCGGCGATCAGAAATGACGCAGCGATGATCAAATACCACCAAAAGAAAGCTCTATTTGTGGCAAAAAAAGGATGCAAATTTCGTTTGGGTACAACGCCGCACGACCGGGCAATTGTCTGTTAAAGTGACGCAGCGCCGAATCGCAAAAAGGCCTCTGGTCCTAAAGTGTGAAATCCTTCTGGGGCTGAAGTGGTTAAATTGCAGGGATTTCCTCTCACTTCCTGTTTGGCGACAGGACCGGAAGTGAAGGGAAATCTCCACAATGGAACAGAGATGGCGAAAAAAAATCCTGACAGGGGTTATAACCTTCCCTTGCTCTATCCTGGAGCTGTCCCTTGGAGTACTTAATTTTTACCACAAGATGTTCTCAGTCTTCTAGGTTGAATGACACTCCACAACATACAATCTGGAAGTCTGAGAACATACGGTGAATGCAGGATATCATGGGCCTAGTCACAAGGGTTATTTCAAAGACCGGGGCTGATATCAAGTTAATATCATGTTCTGCTTCATTGTGGATTGCCAAGGACATCACATCTCCAGCCCAAAGACATCTGGAAATGGTAAGTATATGAAAAAAAAAGCATGGGGGAGGAGGTCACCAAAGGCAGGGGACACAGCTTGAAGTTGGCCTTTAGTTGACTGTCCCACCTCTCCCTAATACTCATTCAATAATTCCCCATTCAGGGGACATGTGGCTCTACCCTTTTTGTCCCACAATGCACCACTAGGTGTCTGAACAGCCGGATCCCAGAGAAGTCTTGTGCGGGAAAAAAAAAGTCTTTACCCCCTGTATAAGCTGTAATGAGATCAGCCTACAGAGGGGCCTTCAGCTTCGTTGAACGATAGACAAATATAAGCAGCTGTGGGAACAGGAGCTTGCAATTCACTGGGTTTTTTTTATTGTCTTGCAGTAGTGAAAAGCACAATTTTATATGAATTTTGTCAAGAATGCATGTGCTACTGTTCTTGGCCATCTATGATATTCATAGGAGACGCTGCCATAATGAAAAATCTATAAAAATGTAAAACAATCATTATACAGTGGTGCCCCATTAATTTGTTTTATTTTATTTGCTAGTTCAATTTGTTGTTTGTTTTGCACCTTTAGAGATGATGATTTCTTTACCTGGTTTTGTAGGGGAAAAAAAAGCCCTCCTCCTTTCCGTATACGGATATTAAGAATTTGAATCAGCTACAATTAAGGATTCATTAGAGGACCATTGATCATCCTTGTTGAAAGACTCAGTAGAACCCCTAAGCCTTGTTTTATTCAATATGGTGAGTGCCCATAAGCATGTTAACATATTACTCATCTTGAGCCTTAGTGGATTAATGGCAGTAATGTTTTCTGAAACCTACGGAAGCAGCATATTGGCTTAGAAAGAATTCATACATGGCTATAGGCCAAAGGCTTTGGGGGATGTTAGATTTTAATTACAGACAGTGCATCCAAAAAACAAATAGCAGAAAAATATAGCCATGCATTTTAAAAGACTCATTCAAATACTCCATCTAAATCACGTCACACATGCAATGGCCAGGACTCTCTGTAGGTCACATTGCCACTGGACATTGTGACTTTCTGAGATTAGAAGTGAGGTGGACCATCACAAAGTCCATGTGTGGACAGTAAATTATGAAGAACTTGCCTGCATTTATTTGCCTCCTTTTTTAACTTATGCTGACCACAGGTGTCATGGTCAGGGGTCAGGCTCTGAGAATAGTAGCTTTAGCAGTAGACCCATAGGCTAAGTATACAAACAGCTCTCCCTGGCAGATGATGCAGGCTCGCCAGAGGTGCGGGATGTAAGCATTAACCAGTATTCACCAGAGCTCCTGATCGCAGAGATGGGATTTGCAGCGTTACAGCCCTCAGGATCACCCCACAAGGAGGTGAGTAAGCCGGGGTACGGTAGCAGATAAAGCAGGTAGGGATCAAACAAAAGCATATTCAGTAAACAAGCCAAAGGTCAGTAACAAGTGATTGCAGGTTGGGTCAAGCAGAGGCGTAGTCAAGAAACAGGCCAAAGGTCAGTAGCAAGATACGGACCGCAGTGACAAGAGCGAGATATTGGCTAGAGAGAGCACAATAATTTGGAAAACAGGAAGTGCAGAAACATGGCTTAAATCGGGAAGTTGATGGGATGAGCAAATACTTCAGGGTTCATCAGTAACAAGGTTCTAGGCAACATTATCCAAGGAATTGTCCAGGGAGCTGTCCAGCATCTAAAGTGGCTCAGCAAGAAGAAATACCCCACCATAGTGGTAGACCAATAGGAATGTGCAGAGTTGGAGGCAGCAAGCAAGTTCTGACACTAAAAGTAGCTGTCCAGCATCTCAGGTGGCTCACCAAGAAGAGACACCACCAGACAGAGCAGAGATTGCAGGTTCAGATCCTGACTACAGGTTTGCTTTTCACACCTGCTTTTCTAAAAATAGCAATGCTCTATAACAATATTTATTGCCACAAATAAACTAAAAGTGAATAAACTATTTAACTGGTTTTATGAGGATTAATTTACTTGCTTTTTTTGGCAAATACCTGGCCAATTTTGGTTGGCATTAAAGCGGAGTTCCACCCTTTCCTTAGGTTTATTAAAAGTCAGCAGCTACAAAAAGTGTAGCTGCTGACTTTTAATAAACCGACACTTACCTGTCTCCCGGTCCAGCGATGGGGCCGCACGGAGCCTCGCTCCTCTCCCCCTCCCCTCCGCGGCGCCAGCATTGCTACTGTGGGCACCCGGCCGCGGCTTCACGGCCGCGCTCACACTGCGCATGCGCGAGCGGCGCTGCGCATTGTGATTGGTCCCGAAGTCTTCTAGGACCTGTCCTGTGTCCCAGAAGACTTCGGGAGGGAGGGGGAAGGAGTCCTTCCACTTCCGATCGCCTAAGGCGACCGGGGTGGAAGTACCCCTAAAAATAGAGTATCCCCACCCCCCCTCCTCCCCAAAAGCTCAGTTTCAGCATCTGGAGCTGGGGAGGAGGACTTAAAGCGGAAGTTCCACTTTTGGGTGGAACTCCGCTTTAAGTACCTGATACCAACTCTGGCGCAAGAAAGCTTGGAGTTTGGGTAGCTAAAAGCGGAGTTCCCAAAAAACAACCAATGATAGCTTTCACTTCACTAGTAAGGTTCTAAAATAATGTTTTTAATCTATACATTAAATCTAGGGGGCTAGAGCACAAAAAAATACTTTATTCCTCTCTCCCTCACTCACCCAGGCGGTTCCTCACCATTGTAGATCAGTCCCACGAATCCGCTACTCTTTGTCACATGACGGCCTCCTTTTCAGTGTCCTCACAGACAATGCAGAACAAGTGGAGTGGATAAGAGCACTGGCTGGTAAAGGGTGTGAGAAATATGGTGAGCATGTTTCTCTATTATAGCCTACTAGACCTACCAAGCATTAGAACGGGGCTACCATTGGTCATTTTTACAAGCTGACCAAAGTTACACCAATGAGGCCAATTGAGGTGGCCTCATGGAGACAGAGTTGGGGAAGACACTAAAGCCAGAGTGTCCATACATTCCATCCTCAGTGCATGTTCAGCCCTGTGGTTGTTATGGTGCAGGCGGCCGCAACCAATGACACAGTGCATCCTTACCGCCAACCAGAGGCGCAACTAGAACCTTCAGGGCCCGGGTGTAAGAAAATATGAAGGGCCCCCCTGACCCCTGGCCAGGGCCCTTCCCTCTTCCCATTGATCCTGGGGCCCTTTACTACCGTTGCTGGTCCCTTTATTATAGTCCCACCGAATAAACGAATAGTTGTGTACCGAGCCTCCCATTCATTCCGAAATGGAAGTATAGTAAAAACAATTTACTATGCTTAAGTTATGAGTGTACCAATTGGTACCAATCACTGACTCTGTCCATTCAGAAAAGGAAGGAGCCACTAAATAACAAATTTACCGACCCGTTCCCATCTCTCCATCATGAAAAAGACTTACCTGTCTCAGTCACTAACCATGGTTAACCATGTGAGTATTGAATT
>BLSH010241939.1:1219242-1230353 GCA_018402905.1 Glandirana rugosa
GGGGGGAATAAGTATGACCTCTGTATTAGGAATAAGGGGGTGACACTAACCTCTGTATTATGAATAAGGGGGGTGACACTGACCTCTGTATTATGAATAAGGGGGTGACACTGACCCCTGTATTATGTATAAGGGGGGTGACACTGACCTCTGTATTATGAGGGGGGACAGTGACACTGACCTCTGTATTATAAAGAAGGTGGGTGACACTGACCTCTGTATTATAAAGAAGGTGGGTGACACTGACCTCTATATTATGGGGGGGGGGGGGGTGACACCTAGGGTTGCCACCTGACCTCGATTCACCTGGACAGACAGACAGTAAGTCATATGTCTGGGTTTTAGTCTGCTTGAAACCCAAACACCTTATTCAGACCAGACTGTGACTCCCCGAATAAACGAGATAGTCACACACAAATCTGTTAACATATATTTCCGCAGTTTGGCCACACCCACTGTTCGCTGTACCGCAGTACGTGCACCGCATTACTACTCCCTATAGTGTACACAACGGTTTCCCAGGTCTTTTACAACCCTACTAAAACAAAGTGTTCAGGTTTGGCTTGAAGAAAAGGTGGCAACCTTAGAATGGTGCCCATAATTGTCTGCTGTCAGGACCCGGATCTGGAAGCTGTGGCTGGCAATATTTCTTCTTGCTGAGTATCCTGAGATGGTGGACAGCTCCCAGGACAGTTCCTTGGACAATCTTGCCGTGTACCTTGTTTCTGGTGAACCTTAAACACCTTGCTCCTCCCATGAAATTCATATTTAAAGTGGTAGTAAATGCTTTTTTTAAAACCTGCGAGGTAAAGGCATAATGTGCTAGTATGCATCACATACTAGCACATTATGTGAAACTTACCTTAAAACAAAGCCCTCCAGCAATGAGCTGTCGCCGCTGACAGGGCTTCCATCTTCACCCGATCTCCCTTCCAGGTTTGCGTCTTCCAGCCATCTGATTGGCCAAGCCACGATGACGTCACTCCCACACATGCACGCGAGAGACGCTATTCACGGAACAGGACTCTGAAGGAACGGCACGCGCACTCCGTTCCGCCAGCGCGCATGCACCGTTGATGTCATCGGCCCATTCACAAGTAAATATCTCCTAAAGCCTAAACGGTGCACATTTAGGAGATATTTACGGTACCTATAGGTAAACCTTATCATAGGCTTACCTATAGGTAGATATCAGTCATGGGAGTTTACTCCCACTTTAACCAGTTCCCACCCAAGCCAATTCTGACATTTTTATCCTATATGTAAAAATCTGTATTTTTTGCTAGAAAATTACTTAGAATCCTCAAACATTTTATATATATATATATATTTCACAGAGACCCTACAGAATAAAATGGTGGGTGTTGCGATTTTTTATGTCACACGGTATTTGCGCAGCGGTTTTTCTAGGAAAGAATACACTTCAATGTATTTTTTTGCACACAAACACTATATAACTTTTTTGTTAAAATATAAAAGATGATGTTACGCTGAGTAAATGGATGCCTAACATGTCACGCTTTAAAATTGCACGCACTCGTGGAACAGCGTCAGTCTACAGTACCTAAAAATCTCTATTAACCACACTTTAAAAGCCTTTACATGTTATCAGTTTAGAGTTACACAGGAAGCCTGGAGCTAGAATTATTGCTCTCTCTCTGACGTTCCCGCCGATAACTCACATGTGTAGTGTGATCACCGTTTATATATGCGTACAGGACTTACGCATGCATTCGCGTTTATGTGTAAGCATGGGGGAGGGGACACTTACATTTTTTTATTATTATTATTTATTTTATTCAAAACTTTTTTTTTTACACTCTCTCTTTTTTTTTTTCAATCAACTTTATTGCTTTCACAAGGGATAAACAACATCCTATGTGAAAGAATGGGTCATAACAGTTCCTCCTTATGGAGAGATCTGGGGTCTATTAAGGCCCGTACACATGGTCCGATGGTTGGTCAACAATGGTCCTCCAACAGCCTGTTGGCCGATAATCCAATCGTGTGTACACGATTCTACAGCCGATTTCCAGAAGTTGGACGACGAGACTAGAAAACTTGTGTTGGCCAACAAGGAGTTGACCGATTGTTTGCTCATGTGTACAGAAGTTGACCAACGAAAAGTTGGAAGTGCAAACACGCATGCTTGGAATCCAGGAAGTGTTTGGCCGTGTAACCTGTTATAAATTGAGCTGCTATTTTACATGACGAAATGGGAACGAGATCTAGGCGAGACGCTTGCAGTGGATCAGTGGTCAATTATAGCACGGGGAGCGTCAGGGTCGTACATAAACACTTCATTGATAGAAGCTAATTATAAGGTCCTACTCAGGTGGTATAGGGTACCAGCGAGGATAGCTTTGTACGTTCCGGAGGCCTCCCCTCTATGTTTTCGAAGGTGTGGGCAGGTTGGTACGATGCTCCACATCTGGTGGGCTTGCCCCAAGGTGAGATATTTTTGGATCCATATCTATAACTTCATTTATGCACTAACACAAGTAAACTTTGTTAACCAGTTGCCGACCAACGGCAACTTGGCTCGATATCGCAAACCGCCGTCAATGACGCAGCGGAGATCAAATACCACCAAAAGAAAGCTCTATTTGTGGGGAAAAAAGGACACAAATTTTGTTTGGGTACAGCGCCGCACGACCGCGCAATTGTCAGTTAAAGCGACGCAGTGCCGAATCGCAAAAAGTGCTCTGGTCCTAACGTGGGAAATCCTTCCGGGGCTGAAGTGGTTAAATCACCACATCAGGCACATTTAGGTCGCCCTCCAGAAGGGATACCAAAACAGGCCAGGGCCCTCATTGCCTTTATTTTATTAGCAGCTAGGATAGCCATTCCTAGATCTTGGAAAACGCCCACGATCCCATTTGATTTAGTCAGACACAAGCTATCATGGATTATGATAAACGAACATCTCTCAGCGATCCTACAGGACAAACGAGCCCTGTTGGATAGGGACTGACAGGGGCGGAATGATAGGGGTTGCAGGGGTTGCAATTGCACCGGGCCCCATGGTACAGGGGGGCCCGTGTGCCCCCCTTGTACACTCGAATAGGAGGGATAAAAATAATTATAAAATAAAATAAAAATTAAAAACTACTGACACCAGTGAGGGATTGCAAAGGTTGCAGTTGTGACCGGGCCCTGGAATTTTACCACCATGGGGAGGCCCAAAGATGGTAGAAAGGGGACCCGCTGCAGAACTTGTGAAAGGGCCGTAATAAAGTGACCTGCAATGGGAGTAAAGGGCCCCAGGATCAGTGGGAAGAGGGAAGGGCCCTGGCCAGGGGTCAGGGGGGGCCCTTCATCATTTCTTGCACCGGGGCCCTGAAGGTTCTAGTTAAGCCTCTGGGGACTGGGATCCCTGGATAAAATATCTTTCTAACCCATTATGAGGCTCCTATCACAAGAGCAATTAATTCCCAGTAGTGCACCTCTATTTTCTTCTTTACGTCATTCTTTTCTTTCTTTTCTCTTCCCGTCTTCTGTATCTCTTTTTCTCTTGCCGGGTCCTCGGTTTAAAATTTAACTCTAGGAAAGGCAGATAGGGGATCTTGTGTAGCCCTTGGAGAGGTATAAGGTGCATCTCGAGGGGCAATGGCGTCCTTTCCTACTGATAGCTTGGCCCCTCTGGACAGTAAAGCTAAGACAGCTGTTATGTTAAATGATTGTATGGTTCCCTAATGATGTCTCTCCTCATGTTCCCTCATGCCCTAGCTCGTTAGTTCAAACTTTGTTGAGGAGATTATTGAAAAGGGAGTAGGCAGAGATAATAGTTGATACAGAGGCATAACTAGAACCTTCAGGGTCCCGGTGCAAGAAATTATGAAGGGCCCCCCTGACCCCTGGCTAGGGCCCTCCCTCTTCCCACTGATCCTGGGGCCCTTTACTCCCATCTCGGGGCCCTTTATTACGGCCCTTTCACAAGTTCAGCAGCGGGCCCCCTTTCTGTCATCTTCGGGCCGCCCCATGGTGGTGAAATGCCAGGGCCCGGTCACAATTGCAACCTTTGCAATCCCGATAGTTCCCTCACTGGTGTCAGTAGTTTTTAATTTTAATTTTTATTTTATTATTTATTTTTTTTACCATTTAATTTTATTTCTTTTACAATTTTATTTTTATTATTTTTACAATTTTTTACAATTTTTCTAGCTCTGTTGGTTGTATTTGATGAGATATCAGGGGTCTAAACAAACCTCAGCTCTCAATCTCCATCTGTGTAATCTCAGCTGCACAGAATGAATGGACAGGAATAGCTGTGCACCGAGCCTCCCATTCATTCAGAAATGGAAGTATAGTTAAAAAAAATGTACTATGCTTCAATTATGAATGAACCAATTGGTACCAATCACTGACTTTGTTCGTTCAGAAAAGGAAGGAGCCGGTAAATGACAAATTTACTGACCCATTCCCATCTCTTCATCAGGACACATCTTCTACAGCAGCTGGCAGGAGAGGGGGGGGGGGCAGGGAAGCACACAGGGACCCTGGGAACAGCAGAAGACAAGTAAACTGGATAGAGGAAAATGGAGGAGATTGGCTCCTCTAAATGCCACCCCCGCCATCCCTCCTATTCAGGTGTACAAGGGAGGCACATGGACCCCCTGGACCATGGGGCCCGGTTGCAGTTGCAACCCCTGCAACCCCTATTGTTACGCCCAGTTGAGTGGACTGGGAAGAGGCCTTCCGTTATATTCTATTGAATTTGTAAACGATTTCTATTTAAAAGAAACATACTGTAATCAAATTTTGTCTACTTTTCCTATTTTGGGAAAATCTTCAATAAAAACCATTGAAACATAAATGGAGTTGCAGTTCAGTGAGTAAAATAAGTATTTGATCCCCAAGCAAAACATGACTTAGTACTTGGGGGAGAAACCCTTGTTGGCAAGCACAGAGGTCAGACGTCGCTTGTAGTTGGTGACCAGGTTTGCACATCTCAGGAGGGATTTTGGTCCACTCTTCTTAAATTCTTAAGGTTTCTTGGCTGTCACTTCAAATTTTTTTTCTCCCTCCATAAATTTTCTATAGGATTAAGGTCTGGAGGCTGGCTAGGCCACTCCATGACCTCAATGTGCTTCTTCTTGAGCCACTCATTTGTCGCCGTGGTGGCATATTTTGGGGCATTGTCATGTTGGAAGACCCATCCATGACCCATCTTCAGCATTCTGGCTGAGGGAAGAAGGTTCTCATCTGAGATTTTACAATACATGGCTCCATCCATTGGCCCCTCAATGCAGCAAAGTCGGCCTGTATCTTTAGCAGAGAAACAGCCCCAAAGCACAATGTTTCCACCTCTGTGCTTGACTGTAGCACACAGCGAGTCAAGTTAATGTCAAAGAGCTCAATTTTGGGTATCATCTGACCACATAATTTATTCTCAATCCTTCTCTAAATCATTTAGATGTTCATTGCCAAACTTCAGACGGGCTGTACATGTGCCTTCTTAAGGAGATGGATCTTGTGGGCGCTGCAGGATTTCAATCCATGGCGGCGTATTGTGTTATCAATGGTGTGTTTGGTGACTGTGGTCCCAACTGCCTTGAGATCATTCACAAGTAGAGTTGAGCGGACACCTGGATATTCGGGTTTGGGTTTTCGTGGAAAAGTTCGGGTTCGGTCCAAACTTGCCCCCGGACCCTGAACCCCATTGAAATCAATGGGGACCCGAACTTTTGGGCACAAAAATGGCTGTAAAAAAGTCCTGGAAAGTGCTAGAGGGCTGCAAAAGGAAGAAAAGTGGGGGTAAGAGTAGGACAAGTGCCCTACAAAGAAATGGGGATAGGGAAATAACAATAATCTGTCCCTTACAGCACCAGCAGCATCCTCTCCCTACACTAGCCTGAGAGCATGTGACATGCAGCACTGTGACTCCAGCTCATACAGAGGCTGGGTCACATGATGCACTGGCCAATCACAGCTATGCCATTAGTAGGCATGGCTGTGATGGCTTCTAAGGGCAAACTAGTGAAACGCTTGTTAATTGGCTGCTCTACTGCTATTCAACAAGCGGGAAAAAAATACCAGAACCCGAACCCAAACTTTTTTTCAAAAGTTCGGGTTCGGGTCCCGAACACCGCAAAGTTCGGTACGAACCCGAACTTTACAGTTCGGGTTCGCTCAACTCTATTCACAAGCCCCTCCCGTGTAGTTCTGGGCTGATCCCTCACTTTTCTCATCATCATCCTCACCCCATGAGGTTAAATCTTGCATGGAGCTCCAGACCGAGGGCCAATGATGGTTATTTTGTATTTCTTCCATTTGTGAATAATCGCTCCAACAGTTTCTCCTTCTCACCAAGCTTCTTGCTGGTGGTCTTGCAGCCCATTCCAGCCTTGTGCTGATCTACAGTCTTGTCCCTGACGTCTTTTGACAGCTCTTTGGTGTTGCCCATGATGGTGCGGTTTGAATGGAAGAAAGAGATTCTGTGGACAGGTGTCTGTTATACACATAACGAGTTGTCTTTAGCAGCTCCTTCTTACATTGACAGGACTAATCTGTGTACCACATGAGCACCTACTGTAGCCAGTCTGTGGGAACCAGAAATATTGCTGGTTGGTAGGGAATTAAATACTTATTTTACTCACTGAAGTCTGAACTGCAACTCAATTTATAACATTTGTATCATGTGTTTTTTCTGGATTTTTGGTTGATATTCTGTCTCTATCATTTAACCACTTCAGCCCCGGAAGGATTTCCCCCTTTAGGACCGGAGCCCTTTTTGCGATTCGGCACTGTGTCGCTTTAACTGAAAATTGCGCGTTCGTGCGACGTTGTACCCAAACGAAATTTGCGTCCTTTTTTTCCCACAAATAGAGCTTTCTTTTGGTGGTATTTGATCGCCTCTGCGTCATTTCTGATCGCCGCTATAAACAAAAGAAGAGCGACAATTTTGCAAAAAAAAACAAATTTCTTACTTTTTGCTAAAATACAAATCCAAAAAAAAAATATAAAAAAACATTTTTTTTCATCGGTTTTGGCCGATTTATATTCTTCCTCATATTTGCGATAAAAAAAATTGCAATCGGGGTTTATTGATTGGTTTGCGCAAAAGTGGTCGCGTTTACAGATGATGAGAATTAATTTCTGGGGTTTTTATTTTTTTATTATTTTTTACTAGTAATGGCGGTGATCTGCGATTTTTAGCGGTACTGTAATATTGCGGCGGACATGTCGGAACATTTTGACACTTTTTTGGGACCATTGGCATTTATACAGCGATCAGTGCTATAAAAATGCACTGATTACTGTGTAAATGCCATTGGCAGAGAAGGGGTTAACCTGCAGGGGGCGCTCTAAGGGTTAACTGTGTTCCCTGGGCGTGTTCTAACTGTGTGTGGGCTGCCCTAGCTGGGGAAGGGGAGTGATCACAGCTTACATGTAGAGGAAGGCTGTGATCACAGCCCTTCCCCCCTCACAGAACGGAGGTTCGTGTTTACTTACACAGACCTCCGTTCTTTCACTCTGGGGGGGGGGCATCGCGGAGATCGAATCCGCCACACCCGCTCCCTGGCCCTCTCCGGACACAGTGAGCGTGCGGGCGCGCCTCCGGCGGTGCGCGCGCCCTCACTGTGCGCGATCTCGCAGCCGCCGTCAGATGACGGCGTTTTGTGCAGGAGAGCCACTCTGTCGCCGTCAGATACCGATCGGCGGTCGGCAAGTGGTTAAAATACACCTATGATAAAAATTATAGACCCTTCATTTTTTTGTAAGTGGGCAAACTTTGCAAAATTTGCAGGGGATCAAATAATTATTTTCCCCTCTGTACCTGATCCTCCGCTCTCCTGGCAGCCGACGCTCTCTTCTCCTCTCCTATGCAGCGGCGGTGGACTGTTTCTCGGCGTCCTCGCGTCCAGTGCATGGCAATGGGCTCTTGCATGGTACTTGATGACATCAGAGGACCTGCGACCACCGGAGCACAGGGCTGTAGAGGAGAGCGCCTGCTGCCGGTGGAGCGGAGGATCGGGTTAGTAAAACCTTTTCCAGCTCCCCTAGACCTAAACAAGTATTTAACCTGTGCAGTGCACGGGGCAGCACCACTGCATGCAAGCATTTCTCTTTTCCCCGCTGTTCAGCTTTAAGCAATTGTTCGCATTTCAGGCGTTGTTGATATTGAGTTAGTCCCCAGAGTGGAGAAAGGAAACCTTATATTTCATGAATTCAGATGGCTTTCCCGGCTCGGTGGCTCGGCGCAGCCTTTTCCATGCACTTAAATCCTGGCCTGGGTGCTGGAAACAGAAGCTGCAACACAGGAAATGTCATTTGTCGCTCTCCGTTTTCCATTATTAAGAATATAATCTGTGCCTTGGTGGCAACAAAAGGCAATCTGTACACAGACGCGGCATGGATTTATTACAAGTGAGGAATCCTATGAAATGGAAGGACACTTTTGCAAGATTCCCCACCCCCAACATTAACTGTTAGGGCCGATTCCCACCAGCGAGCCTGTGCTATGCTCTGTATAATCTGCACCTGCTGGTGTGCGTTGTGTAGGGGCGGTACCATGCAATGTATAGCACTATATACGTTCACTTTTTTTCTTTATTAACACCTTCCCTTCTGGCCTATAGGAAAATGACAGCCGGGTGGGGGTTTCATTGTTCTGACTGGACGTCATATGACGACCCTCAGAGCAAGCCGCTCATGGCGATCGGTGGTGCGGTGTGTCTCTCCGATCACGGTGAAGAGACTGTGACGTAGGCTCTTTACCATGTGATCAGCTGTGTCCAATCACAGCGTAATTAGGAAGTGGCCGTTATCTGCATTCCTCTACTTGCGCCGACAGTCGATGAGTAGAGGAGAGCCGATAAGCAGCTCTCCTGATGGGGATCTGCGCTGATAATTAGTGCAATGATTATCAGTGCAGCCCCATCAGCGATGCGGAACCAGTGATGCCCACCAGTGATGCCAATCAGTGCCCATCAGTGCTGCCTTTCAGTGCCCATCAGTAATGCCTGCCAGTGCCCACCAGTGATGCCCACCAGGGGCGGCCCGTCCATTAAGGGCGCACGGGCACCACCCCCTATATCATAGGTGTGTGCAGCCTATTGCATTAGGGTGCGCACCCCAAAGCTCAAACACATATACGTATATATACTGACAGTGTCAGTAGGGCAGTGGATGGTGTCAGTATGGCAGAGATTGGTGTCAGTAGGGCAGTGGATGGTGTCAGTAGTTTTTATTGTTATTATTTTTAATATTTTTTTTTAGGAACCTCATTAAGGGGCTTTGGTGAAATATCAGGGGTCCAAACAGGGAGTATCTATACCACAAGAGCTGATTAGGGTGTGCCCAGGCACACCTGGCACACCCTGTGCTCACGCCTATGCCCTATATGAATAATGGGTAGAATCATGCATAGCATGATTCTATCCATGGCTGCCGCGCCCACCCCCTATTCATGCATCCCCTTTCAGGACGCCTGGTGCATGAATTACAGCGGTGGGGTTTTTTTAAGCACCTGATTAGAGCCATAGGCACTAATAGGCTTCAAAATAGGGTGGACCCATGGCGCAGAGCATAGGGCTCGGAGCCCATCCAGGTGTGTTAGAAAAGCAAATGAATATTCGCTTTTCTAACACTGAATCGCCTCTCCGCCAATCAGGAAGCATGGGTCTGATACCCGTTTCCCGATTGGCTGAAAGGTCAGGTGATCCTATTGGATGCCTAGGAGGAGGAAGAGGGGGATGCACGGCAGAAGCCAGCATGATCCACACCACAGGAAAAGGAAGAAAGCTGGCGCTCGCCAAACACACTGCCTGTCCGCTTCCTATATGTATTTATTTTATGTCCCGACTGTCCTCCCGGAGGGAGGTTGCTGCTGCCACCGGCCAACCGACCAGGGGGTGGCTGTTTTTTGCCCCCCAAAGCAAAAAGCACCAGCTGCCACTGATGCCCACCAGTGATGCCATTCAGTGCCCATCAGTGCTGCCTTTCAGTGCCTATTAGCGATGCCTGCCAGTGCCCACCAGTGATGCCCACCAGTGCCTGCCAGTGATGCCAATCAGTGCACATCAGTACTGCCTTTCAGTGCCCACCAGTGATGCCAATCAGTGCCCATCAGTGCTGCCTTTCAGTGTCTATCAGTGGTGCCTGACACTGCCTGCTCATTAGTGTCCGTAAAGGCTGCCCATCAGTGCTGCCTCATCAGTGGCCATCAGTGCAGCCTCATCAGCGCACATCTTACTAATTTACAAAATGTTGTAAAAGAAACTAAGAATCTTTTTTTTCTTTTTCAAAATTTTCGGTCTTTTTATATATGTTTAGCAAAAAATAAAGAAAGAAAGAAAGAAAGCGCTATCTGTCTAAAAAAAATGATAAAAAAATTGTTTGGGTACAGCGTTACATGACCAGCTGAAAATTTGCCTGGACCCGCTGATTGGCTCCCCCTCCGCGTAGCGGGCGTGCGCGTGCTCACACTATTTATTGCATGAAACAACGTACAGATACATTGTTTCACGCAATAGAGCCGCCCTGCCGCAGTATTTAAGTGGTGGACAGTCTTTACGCGGTCAAAATCGTGCACTCTTGTGGAATGGTGCCAAACTACGTTACTTAAAGCGGAGTTCCACCCTAAAGTGGAACTTCTGCTGGTTGGACTCCTCCCCCCCTCAGGTGTCACATTTGGCACCTTTCGGGGGGGAAGGGGAAGAGGGCACCTGTCTTTAGACAGGTGTCCTTTTCCACACTTCCGGGAGCTCTGGCCGGCGGACGCGGCCGCTGACGTCAGCAGCCCGGCTCCCTCCTCCCTGCTCGCTCTGCTTCTGACCGCCTGGCCAGTAGCAGAGCGCGGCAGAGCTCGCGTTTCCTGTGGACAGATTTCTGTCCACGGGAGAAGGGGAAGGGGGGGCTTTCCACGGTTTACACTGTGGACTCCCCCCCTCCTCAGGTTGGTCGTCTTCAAGGTGAAATCCCACCTTGAGGCGAAATTCATTGCATCAAACCGTGGTAAGGTGTTCTCACGTGCTAAAACTGGCGCATTTCTGACAGGTGGTGAATTTATGACGCCGTCCCGCCGAGATAACGCACTTTGTTACATAGACATGCAACAAAGTACGTTATTTATCACACTCGTGCGCGTGCGGGCGATGCGCCTCCCC
>BLSH010241939.1:1242563-1255751 GCA_018402905.1 Glandirana rugosa
TCGCTGACACACTGACAGAGCAGCAGATGCCGAAGATGGGACGGACATGTGGAGGACTGAGGGGGGGGGGGCGACGGAGTCGTACATGCAGGGTTGAGTTGAGTTCTAACTTCTTCTCAGTCAGTTACCTCCGAGTCCCTGGTCCAGGGCAGGCTGAATCTGATGGGTGCGTGGCTCTGGCTCAGGTGAACCGGTCCAGGGGTGTGTGATGTATGTGCAGTGCACTGTGCAGCAGGCCCAGGAAATTTCCCAATCACAGCCCACTGACTGAGCCCAGGTCCAGGCTGAGTCTGATTGCGGGTGGCTCAGGTAAACCGGGGGTGTTTGTGTTTGATATGTGTATTGTCAGTGTTTCCATGTTGTGTTTAAATATCTATTGTCTTTGTTTTTAATAGGAGTTCTACTGTTTTTCAAGTTGCCAGTAAAAAATGTGTTCCGCCAGTAAATTTTCTATGTTTTGCCAGTAAAAAACGCTGCTGGAGGTTGGCAACACTGATATATATATATATACACATATATATACACTGTATATATAGTACATATATTATTGTTAGTAAATAAAATCAGCAGTTGGTGCAGCACATTGTCCTCTGCTCAGAGCTTTTCCTCTGATTTTTCTAGAGGACGATTTCCTAATATAAATTTCCTCTGACTGTAGAAGAGTTCATTTGGTTTAACACAGCAGAGTAGCTCTGGCCATAGATCACAGCAACAGACACAATATAGTCCGTGCCTCCCCAGTCATATGTCAGGAGACATAATTGAAAATGGTGTGAGGAAGGGAAACGATATTAGCTAGGTCAAATCGTTTTTTTTTTACTTGCCTTAAAGAAGAACTAGGGTTTAAATGAAGAACAGATTATAATTTTAAATGAACAACAAATGAAATTAATAAATATAAAATTTGATCTGCTTTTTTTTTTTTTTTTTTTTTTTTTTTTTTAAGAAAAAGCAGCTAATATGAATATTAGGGGCCAACACCCTCACAAATTAGATGTTTTTGTCCACCTCCTGCACTATACAATGCTGATTGACAGTTCATTAAAGGAAATATGGAGACTGCCATTGCTGATCACCTTCTGAAAATGCGTGTTGCCTGCTTCTCTGTGGCTACAATATTTGCTGAATCAAAAATAACACTCCAAAGAGAGAATCCTAATCTACACACTTGTTCTTTGACAGCAACTCAGAAGGCCCTAAAGCCAGTGGATCAATGTGACAGCCAGGGAGCTAGCATTTTCATAAGAAGAGGTCCTCAATGGCAGCCATTGTATGTTTGATGATTATAGACCTATTGTTTCATAGTGGGGGGTTATAGATATTCTGAAAAGGGTTTGTAGCCAACAAACTGTGCATATTTGAGGATCCATATTTAAATAATTTTCAATATTTCATTATAGAGCGCAGGATAATTACTAATTAAAAAGCATATAGGGCGTAGAATAAATTAAAACCGCATATAATAATACTTTTAAAAACCCTAGCTGATTATTAGGCTAAGCTTCTGATGACATAGTAGAAACAAAAATTTGCCCTTGGGACTTTGAATGAGGAGTGACAAAACATATAATAATATATACATTTATTAAAGAGTACAATATTCATAAATTAACATAAAAAAAACAGATATCATGTTGTCAAGCAGACTTGTAATGATAAACATGATCTAAGGCAATATATAATGTTACAAGAATATAAAACAGGTCAGTCTAAAATTCGTTCAACATATGCATCTTAAGGAACCGATGCCTTTCGTGAATCAACATTCACTTCATCAGAGGTTAGAGCAGGGCCGTCTTTAATTTTGATTGGACCCTGGGCAAACATTTTCTTGGGCCCATCCGAATTCACTTATCAACTATTTGCAGGCAGTACAGGCTCATGGGGCAGCTGCTTTAGGGCCCCACAACAATAATTGGGCCCAGGGCAGCTGCCCCTTTTGCCCTGCATTAACCCCTACAGATCCACGCTATTGCCGAAGTACGGCTCCAGCGCGGATCTGAAATGCCGTGACGTCGTCACCTGTGCACGCTCCCGGCGCACGCTGCGCGTGTGTGCCCGTGGGGCGGGCAGACTCGATGTCCACTCGAGACCCACGATCGCCTGACAGAGCTGCAGAACGGGGAACCGCCAATGTAAACACGGCGGTTCTCCGTTCTGTGACAGGGGACATACCAGATCTACTGATACCTGTCACTGGGATCAGTTAGATCTGTTATGTCCCGGCCAGCACCCCCCCCCACAGTTAGAACACACCCAGGGAACATTGTTAACCCCTTCACTGCCCCCTGCAGGTTAACCCCTTCAGTGCCAATGACATTTATACAGTAATCAGTGGATATTTAAATTTCTGATCGCTGTATAAATGTCATTGGTCCCAAAAATGTGTAAAAAATGTCCGACATTTCTGCTGCAATATCGCAGTCCCGATAAAAATCGCAGATCGCCGCCATTACTAGTAAAAAAAATAAAATAATAAAAACGCCATAAATCAATTCCCATAGTTTGTAGACGCGGTAACTTTTGCGCAATCAATATACGCCGATTGCGATTTTTTTTTTACCAAAAATATGTAGAAGAATATATATCGGCCAAAACTGATGAATCATTTTTTTTAATGGATTTGTACTTTAGCAAAAAGTAAAAAATATTGTTCTTTTTTGCAAAATTGTCGCTCATTTTTTTTTTTTATAGCGGCGATCAGAAATGACGCAGAGGTGATCAAATACCACCGAAAGAAAGCTCTATTTGTGGGAAAAAAAGGACGCACATTTTATTTGGGTACAACGTCGCACGACCGCGCAATTGTCATTCAAAATGCGACAGCGCTGAAAGCCAAAAATTGGTCTAGGCAGGAGGGGGGTTTAAGTGCCCAGTAAGGAAGGGGTTAAAGATGGCCCTGGGTTAGGGCATGCATGAGTTATCTGTAATATCAAATAATGGTGTAAAATACAACAAAGTTGACACAAAGATACCAGCCTATAGAGTAAAATATTCACAAATTAACATAAAAACAGATATGTTGTCAAGCAGATTTTATAATGATAAACATGATCTATCTAAGGCAATATATCATGTTACAAGAATATAAACAGGGGAGGGCTGGCAGCCTTAGGCCTGGGGGGCAAGTCCAGTCAAGTGGCCCATTGAACCACCAAATCAGCTCACCATCCATGCCCACTTGGTTTTAGAATGAATATTGATGTTATAAAGCAAGACAAATATGATACAATGTGGTAACATAATTTAATGTTAATAGCAACAGAGGAGGTTTAACAAAAATAATGCATCAATGCAGCTCATCAATGCCCACCAATGCAGCCTCACCAGTGCCTATCAAATGCAACCTGATCAGTGCCCATCAATGCAGGCTTGTCAGTGCCCATCAGCACAGCCGGCCCTGGGTGCCCCCTCCCCCTTTGCCTGCAGATAGTTGGTGGCCCCTGCTTCCTTCCTCCACAAGAAGAAAAAAGTGTGAGCGGGCAGCGGCCGTCAGCCATTTTGAATGCAAGTTAGGGTGGCCTGGGGGGCAATTGCCACCCTGGCCCAGCCCTCCCCTGAATATAAAACAGGTCAGTCCAAAATTCGTTCAACATATGCATCTTAAAGACACATTTCGTGAATCAACGTTCACTTCATCAGAGGTTAGTGCATGCATGAGTTATCTGTAATATGAAATAATGGTATAAAATACAACAAAGTTGACATAAAGATACCCATGTTCTGTAAAAGGTGACCAATATTGGGAACCATACTGCAAAAAAGTGTTAAAAAGCACATGACCGTGTTCCAATGGTGACCACCGGGAGCTGTGGGCATAGTATCAGTGAGGACCCAGGTAACATATAGCGCACAATGTAATTGCCGGAGACCAGGGCATACAATCCCATCCAATTACATTGTGCGCTATTTGTTACCTGGGTCCTCACTGATCCTATGCCCACAGCTCCCGGGGCTGACATCCCTGGTGGTCACCATTGGAACACGATTGTTGCGCTTTTTACTTTCAAAAACTATTAGATGGGCACCTAAGGGACCACAACATTGAGGGATATACATTGTAGATTGACTAAAAGCACACACTTGGACTTGATTGACTTGTGTCTTTTTTCAACCTCACAAACTTGCATCTTAAGGAACTGATGCCTTTTGTGAATCAACGTTCACTTCATCAGAGGTTAGTGCAGGGCCGTCTTTAATTTTGATTGGACCCTGGGCAAACATTTTCTTGGGCCCATCCAAATTCACTTATCAACTATTTGCAGGCAGTACAGGCTCATGGGGCAGCTGCTTTAGGGCCCCACAACAATAATTGGACCCAGGGCAGCTGCCCCTTTTGCCCTGCATTAACCCCTACAGATCCGCGCTATTGCCGAAGTACGGCTCCAGTTTCAAAAACTATTAGATGGGCACCTAAGGGACCACAACATTGAGGGATATACATTGTAGATTGACTAAAAGCACACACTTGGACTTGATGGACCTGTGTCTTTTTTCAACCTCACAAACTATGTAACTATATAACACTTTTTGCAGATTTGTAAGAATGGTTCCCAATACTGGTAGCCTTTTACAGAACACGGGTATCTTTATATCAACTTTGTTGTATTTTATACCATTATTTCATATTACAGATAACTCATGCATGCACTAACCTCTGATGAAGTCAACATCGATTCACGAAACACGTCAGAACCTTAAGCTGCATATGCTGAATGAATTTTGGACGGACCTGTTTTATATTCTCGTAACATTATATATTGCCTTATATCAGGGGTGTCCAAACTTTTTTTTCGAAGAGAGCCAGATTTGATGAAGTGAACATGTGTGAGGGCCGACCATTTTGCCTGACATTCTTTGAACCATTAAAATTAAATGCAAATTAACTATTTTATGCAAAGTTAATGGTCAAGGCTGTGTGCTGCAAGGGTGTCCGGATCAGAAAACTGACTGAAAAAAATATAAACATTTTTTGACCAGAAAAAGCGCGTGTAATTTCATTGTATATTTACCTGCTCAGCTACGCCCCCCAAACAGTTTTAAAAGCTTTTTTTTTTCTGTTCAATGTTGGCGGTAGAAATTATTTCTCATTGCATATGCAGGTTCTACTTCTTGCTATGAGGCCCCTTTCACACTGGGGCGCTTTACAGGCGCTATTTAGCTAAAAATAGCACCTGTAAAGCTCCTCTCCATTAAACCCAGTGTGTCCTTTCCCACTGGGGCGGCACACTAGCGGGAGAAAAATCAAACTCCTGCATGCATGATTTTTGGGTCGGTGGAGGAATGGTGTATACACCGCTCCTCCACCGCCCCTGCCCATTGGAATGAATGGGCAGCGCTCCCGCGCCGGGCGCCCGCACTCTGTTTAACCTCTTGTGGGGGTGGGGTTAAAAGTACCGTGCTGCTGTCCAAATAGCGGCACCATAGCGCTGCTGTTACAGCAGTAGATCGCCGCTAAATTAGCGACAGTTTACCGCTGACGCTCGGGCGGTCCCAGTGTGAAAGGGGCCTCAGCGCTACATGCCAGTTCTTTTTCCCAGAGGCAGTCTCTTCACCAGCTATGACCAGATTGAAGACAGTAGACCAGGCACGTCCAAAGCCCTGGCCAGTCCGATGATCCGAGCCCAGTAACGGCGCCTCTGAACGACTAAGGATCCCAGCTGCAGCGAGCCGCTGAACAGCTGTACAAGCCGCACATGTTCCGCGCCCTTGTAGCTGTGTGTGGGGAGGAGACACATCGTGGGCACCGCAGGGAGAAGGAACGCTCCAAATCCGTCAAAAAAATTGGCAGAAAGATCGCGAGAACGCCGACTAAGGTTGTGCAGTCCCGCAGCGTGCAGAGATCCAGAGATCCCAGGGGTCCTGGGCGGCGCTTGGGGGCCACAACACATCGTTTTTGCCACAGTACCTGTGGGGCCATAAAAAACTGGAGCACGGGCCACAATTGGCCCGCGGGCCGGACTTTGGACATGCCTGCCTTAGATAGATCATGTTTATCATTACAACATGATATCTGTTTTTTATGTTAATTTAGGAATATTGTACTCTTTAATTATTATTATTATTATACAGGATTTATATAGCGCCAACAGTTTGCACAGTGCTTTACAATATGATGGCAGACAGTACAGATACAATACAATTCAATACAGGAGGATTAAATGTATATGTTATTCATGTATTATTTGTTTTGTCACTCCTCATTCAAAGTCCCAAGGGCAGATTTTTTGTTTCTATTATGTATGCATGGGGATGGAGGCGTGCCATAGGGGGCATCAGACCACATTTTACTGTTATTGCTAAGCTTCTGGTAACTGCCACCTACAGCAGCTTTTCTCTTTACTCCTGAGGAACCCTTGAACTATTTTCAGGGTTTTAAGGGAACCCTTGCTGAAAGGGAGTATACCCAGGGCTTTTCTTCAGTAGGAACGTGGAGGAACGCAGTTCCGGCACCTCCAGCACTGAATGTATGTAATGGCAAGGGGTGCTGGGGTGTGCTGCAATGTCTGTTGATACTGGCTACAGGAGGATCTATTTTTGCTGGAGGGGGTCTACAGTTGTTGTGGAGGTCTATTGTTGCTGGGGGTGGGTCTTATGTTGCTGGGGGGGGGGGGTCAGTTGTTGCTAAGAGGGATCTCATGTTGAGGGAGGGGTCTATTGATGCTGGCTACAGGGAGATTTGTTGTTGTTGATGAGGGTCTATTGTTGCGAGTTGGGGGGGGGGGGGTATTGTTGCAAGCGGTCCATTGTTGGTGGGGGGATTTTTTGTTTAAGGGGGGTCTTCAGTTGCTGGCTGCAGAGGATCTGTTTTACTGCTTTTCTTGTTATCATCGACAAATTCCATACAAAATGCTTAGCACCACAAATGTTACTTGGCTCTGTATTCTCTAAAAGCGACATTGCTCTGAGATGGGTAGGGGGCGAGACAAGGGGTGGTACTGGAAGGGGAGTTCCTGCAACTATTCTCTGAGAAAAAAAAAACCCTGTATAACGATAGCTAGGGAACGCATGTATGTAATAGTAAGGGGTGTGGGATGTGCTGGAGGGTCTATTGATGCTGGCTTCTGGGGAATCTATTGGCACTGATGGGGGTCTGTTTTTGTGGGAGGATCGATTGCTACTAGTGTGGGCTCTGTTGTTGCTGGTGGGTCTTATGTTGCTGGTAGGAATCTACTATTGTGGGATAGGTCTATTGGTGCTGGAGGGTATATTGATGCTGGATGCTGGGAGATCTGTTGTTGCTGCCAGGGGGTCTAATGTTGCTGGGGTATATCTTTTGTTGCTGGAGGTAATATTTTGTTGTGGGTGGACCATTTTTGTTGTATGGGGGGGGGGGTCTATTGTTGTGTGAGGGAACTATTGTTGCTGGGGTGGGGACTATCTTTGCCGTGGGGACCTATTGTTGCTGGGGTGGGGTCCATTGTTGCTGCATCAGTCTATTGTTGTGTAAGGGATATATTGTTAATGGGTTGAGCTCTGTTGTTGCTATGGTGATCTATTGTTGCTGGAGTGGGGTCTATTGTTGCCAGGGAAGTCTATTGTTGTGTGAGGGATCTATTGTTTCTTAGGTGGGATCTATTTTTGCTGGCTCCAGGGGAATCTATTTTTCTGCTTTTCTTATTATTAGGCAAGAACAAATTCCATACAAATTATTTAGCACCACACTTGAGGTAGTACTGGGAGGTTGGTAGGGGGTGGAACCAAGGGACGGTGCTCAGAGGAGGGTAGGGTGCGGAGACAAGGGGGGGACTCAGAAGGAGGAAGCACCTATTCTCTGAGCAAAAGCCCTGCCTGTAGCTTATGGTACATTAGCATGATCGAGGCATTGAGGAGCTTTAAATAAAAGAATAAGTAATGTGGTGTACCCAGCATATTCGTCATTTGGAGCAAATCGTTTTCATACCAACCTCCTACAAAATGATTTTCAGTAAAACTATTGAAATCAATAACTACAGCAGAGGAAAGCACATAGTAAAAAAATGTGGTGTCCTCTAACATTGTAGATGTGACTCCTTACGTTTGTGGTTAGAGGAAAGTTGCATTCAGGGCCGGCTCTACCACTAGGCGGAGTAGGCGGCCGCCTAGGGTGCAAGCCCCTGTCCATATACTACCCCAGCCTGTCCATATACTACAGTAGCCTGTCCATATACCTGTTAACCACGACTGGCATGAGGAAGCGAGCCGGTGTCACCGTTATTTGATTTTAGGATGGGTCCAGAGGCACAGGTGCAGGGCTGTGGAACACGGCTAAAGAAATAGGTAGAGAGGCGCTGCAAAAATCTCCACCTTCTCCACCTCCATCGTATACATGGACAGGGCAAAGGGGTGGAGTCAGGGGCGGAGCCAAAAGGGGCGGCAAAATGAGGTTTCGTCTAGGGTGTCAAAAATCCTTGCACCAGCCCTGGTTGCATTGGTGGTCAGTTTGGTGGAAGATCAATCAACCATTGACCATTGCTCAAGGAACACCTAGCAGCCTTTAAGAGGAACCTTAGGTTTTCATGGATCCCTGGTTAAGAAACACCGGGCTAAACTATCAGGTGTCAAGTTTTAGCCTGCAGTTTCCTGCTTGTCAAATTCTTACTTCCTTGCCATAGTGGTTCTGTTGGACCTGTGATTCTATTCACATGTGTTGTTTGGCTTCTGTGTTCACCTATGGGTGTCACCTGCTATATTGTGGCTTTATGATCCTTTCCCTTCTATCACTTCTCGGCCCACCTCCCAGTTTGCTTCCCCATATAAGATATGCTCAGTACAGCCTGCATTGCCTGAGCAACTTCCCAGTTTCTCTGAGCTACTGGTTTGCCTTGCATTATTTATATTCTGTGTTTGACTTCCCGTGTACCGACCCGCAATTTATCTACCTTTTATGCTTGCCTGCCAGCCCTCCCTGACCTTGGCTCATTTCCTGGATCCTCTTCTGTTTCCTAACATCTGTACTCTGAATACACGAGTGGTCTCCACATCGCCAGCTGGGTGTACCTGGGGGCAGCAACCTGGTGTCAGCTTGCTGCAAGTCCATCCCCACTATCAGGGGTCCTGGTGGAGAAGCAGGCTGGGGCTTAGACTCCGCTCCCTGGGCAAAGCCGAGTTGGCGTTCTACAAGGGCGTTCTACCACAGAAACCTGACACCAGGTTTAGACTCCCAAAGGCAAACAAGGAAAATGATGGTGTCAGCTAACAATAATGGTCACTGGGTCATTGTGGTGTTTAGTGGAAAATAGCCCACTAGTGTTTGTGGTCAGTGTGGTGGGAGATCAATCCACCATTGCTTAAAGAACCCAAACAACCACAAAGGAAGGAGCACCGGGTGTCCAGAGACCTGTGAATTCCAAAGTATGGTTCATAGACATTTATTGAGTTGCAAAATGTACATCAAACCAATACGTTTCAGGGGAAAAGACTCCCCTTTCTTCAAGGCTACTGCTGCATTCTATTGGATGGGAATGATTCCCATAATGGATATGTTATCTAAAAGATTTCAGAAACCAGGATGGCAGGATGCCTGCTATAGTTGCAGAGGCAGCAATCTATGAAGTCATCTATGTGTTGCCTTACTGAACTGATGGGATGTGGGCGGACATAGGTGGATGCACATCCGCTTACATCTGGCCACCCATATAATTAATGGCTATTTATACACCTTCCCCCCTAAAAAATGGAGTTCTACTGTAACCAGCAGGGCCAGATTAACATAGGGGCTATTGGAGCTGCAGCTCCAGGCCCCTTCCCTAAGATAGGCCCAGCCCAATGGTGTTAGAAAGTCACTAATGCTGCCTAGCCCTGCTCTGTATGCAGTGTGCACATGATTGATATGTAAATTGTGGCAGCATATTTAATTTGTTTTAACAAATAATTATTTGCATTTTCATGTTATTTATTTCCATAAAAAGGCCCACCAAAATCCTCAGCACCAGGCCCATGATGCTCGTAATCCGCCCCTGGTAACCAGTGTATATATCCTGTTCATAAATGTGGACACATCTATATACCTGTGGTCAGGGCTGGCCCAAGGCGTTGTGCTGCCTGGGTCCAAGAATGAAATGCTGCCCCCCCCCCAAAAAAAATCACGTCCGCCAAAAGGCCCCCACATCCATTATTTTATATCATAGACAGGCTAGGGTAGTATATAGACAGGTTAGGGTAGTATATGGACAGGCTGGGGTAGTATATGGACAGGCTGGGGTAGTATATAGACAGGCTAGGGCAGTATAGGGGCGGGCTAGGGTAGTATAGAGGCAGGCGGACCGGACCGGGGGCAGTTGTCATCATGACACACAAAGCTGCTGGAAAAAAATCTTGGCTGTCAATTTGCCGGGTAAATAGAAGAGAAGAAGAGGTGGTTCATTTTGCTGCCCCTCTCAAAGTGCTGCCTGGGTCCAATGGACCCACTGGCACTGAGGTCCAGGAGTGGCCTTCTGCCTGTCTTTAACAGACCATTGAAGCACTACTGATACCACTAAAACCACTAAAAACTGATGGGTCACTAATCCTCCTCTTGCTGTTCTTATCATCACTATTCTGTAGCTAAATACAGACATTGATACAGATATGTGAGTTGCCGGCTCTCCTCAGCTATCTGCATTCTGTACGGGTGTTTGGAGGACACTTGGAGCCAGAGCACCACATGTCCTCACATGTCTATTCTGGGACCCTGAAGTGAGTGCTGCATCTGTTTTTCATTCACTATTCCTACAACTGATACCATAGATGGGGCATTATTCTTCTCACTAGCAATGTTGATAGAGCACTATTCTTCCAATTGACCCCATTGATGGGGCATTATTCTTCCCACTGGCAACATTGATAGGGCACTATTCTTCCAACTGACCCCATTGATGGGGCATTATTCTTCTTACTAGCAACATTGATAGGGCACTATTCTTCCAACGGACCCCATTGATGGGGCATTATTCTTCTCACTAGCAACATTGATAGGGCACTATTCTTCCAACTGACCCCATTGATGGGGCATTATTCTTCTCACTAGCAACATTGATAGGGCACTATTCTTCCAACTGACCCCATTGATGGGGCATTATTCTTCCCACTGGCAACATTGATAGGGCACTATTCTTCCAATTGACCCCATTGATGGGGTGTTATTCTTCCCACAGCAAACACTGATAGGGCACTCTTCTTCCAAACACTGATGGGGCACAATTACTCCTACTGACAATAAAAGGGCACTATGCCTCTCACTTATACCTACAATGGAACACTCTTACTGACCACTGGTTCTAGGTCATTGTTTTTTACTACCACTGACCACCTACCACCATTGATTACTCCCATTGACCAGTGACGCCAGAACGTTTTCTTCTCCCACTGGCCACATTCTGGAATGCTAAAGCCTGTAGGACAGTAAATTGGCCTTGGCTTGGAGAGTTTTAGAAATCCTCCACTATCCTGTCAATATCAGAAACATAACCCCTTGGCCTTAGATGCTAAATTAGTAGCAATGGCAGAAGAAGCCATGTCATTTTAAAATCCAAGTAAAATATTTTGTTCTAGGGTTGGTGGAGGGCAAGACTCCAAACCATATCAAGACATATAATAAACATTAAAAAGCCAGTCTATTTTTTACTAACCTTTGCACCCAGTAGTCATAAACCATGAAAGGTGCCAGTACTTTTTGACATAGTAAGTAAACACATGGAAAATAATCTTTATACTAAGCCTCTAGCATTAAGAAACATTAGAAAGAGAAAGATATAAGAGGGTGGGCATCACAGGGGTCCCCTAAACCGTCTATTTAAATATACGTATCAAAATTCCACCCAGACCTGCTACTCAAATGGAATCCAATACACATTTATCAAGATTCTTTTTTTGCCTAGAACATTCACATTACAATTTATATGATTTTTTTTTTTCAATTAGAATGTCATTTGTTTGAGAAAATTGTTTTCTTAGAATTTTCTCATCATTATAGTTGAAAAAGTTAACAAACATTCTGAAAATTTAAATTTTCAAACATAATTCCACTAGAGTATGGTCATCTTTAGAATCTGCACTAAGGCAGGCCATACATCATCCAGTTTTCTTTCCTTCAAACTTCAACTGTGTTAATGAGGGAATCCCTCCCGCAGTGCCATTGTGTTCTGCCACTGGAGAGAGCAGGGAGCCTTCCCCACCAGCAGAATACAATGATCACTACTGGTGGCTATAGCTGGGGAAAAAAAACTGACAGGCTGGCTGTACTGAAGTAGATCAATGGATCGACTTCAGTACAAGCAGCTTGCCCATAGATGGGTCAAAATTCGGCCAGTTCCTGCTGAACCATCAATGACTAGCTTAAGGCCTTCAGATCTTGGATCGGTATGCTAAAAAAGGCAGGTGAGCTACTGAGGATGGAGGAGTTTGCTGAAAAAGTTAGATTACAGATTAACTGCTGATTATCCTTGACAATGTATATGCAAAGAACTGACCCCTAGTACTGTACTGCTGACAGATGAATTGCTGACCATCCTTGAGTGAAGCATACTTTATGTCAAGATCAGTGATGGTATTGTCACAGCTGGCACTACCAGGTGCCAAAGATAGAGGCTGCTGGATGACCACATCAAAATTTCCTATGGGGCCTTCTTAAGCCCCTGGATCAGAGTTAAAATCCCTAAGTATCCAATGGTATGTCTCTTATACCCTTGGATAGAGAGAATCCCCCAGTGATATGGAGCCACCAATGGGTGATCTCCCCTCCTCAATCATAATCAAATCACTTCCTGGATGGACTTGTGCCTTTTTCCGACCTCACCAACTATGTAACTTCTCAAAAATTTTCGCACAGGGTAATGCAAATCATCGGTACCTCATCCTATAGTCCATTAAAATTCATGAGGGTCCAGTTGGTAATATTTTCTTCTGGCAGAGGTCCAAATCTCATGTTTGCAATATAACACATCGCAGACCCCTTTTATAATCACAATTCCCCTGTACATCAGTGTCCTCAGCCCCCCTTCACATCATAGCCCCCTCTTTACATCATTGTCCTAAGCCCCCCTTCACATCACAACTCCCCCTTAACATCAGTGTCCACAGTCCCCCTTTACATCACAGACATCCTTTACAACACATCCTCCCTTTAAAGCAGTCCAACTGTGTCATAATGCCCCTTTACATTACAGTATCCCCTTACACATCACAGTGCTCCCTTTACACACCACAGTGCCCCTTTTACACATTACAGGG
>BLSH010241939.1:1260880-1274601 GCA_018402905.1 Glandirana rugosa
ACAGTCCCCATACAATCTACGTCACTGGGCCTCTCCCCCCTTACAACCTACCTGATCGGGCCTCTTCTCCTCATACAACCTACCTGACAGGGCCTCTTCCCCACACATACAACCTACCTGACAGGGCCTCTTTCCCCATATAACCTTCCTGACTGGGCCTCTCTCCCCTTACAACCTACCTGATAGGGCCTCTTCACCCCATACAACCTGCTTGATAGGGCCTCTGCACCTCATACAACCTACCTGACGGGGTCTCTTTCCCCCATACAATGTACCTGACAGAGACTCTTCCCCCATAAAACCTACCTGATAGGGCCTCTTCACCCCATACAACCTGACAGGACCTCTTCCCCCTACAACCTACCTGACAGGGTTACTTCCCCTCATTCAACCTACCTGATAAGGCCACTTCCCCCATACAACCTACCCGATAGTTAAATAGTCCCCTCTCACTCCCTTGTTTTCACAGAAGATTCACACAACTTTCACCCAAGATTTGCCCATTTTTTTTTACTAGAATCCAATTAGAAAAATGTGTGAATCTTGGGTGAAAGTTGAGTGAATCTTGGGTTAAAACATAAATAGACCTTTAGGGCTCATTCACATTTGAAAAGTTTTCCCTCTGGAAAGCAATCTGTGGCAGAAAAGTAGTTCACAAGTGACTGGGAGGAGATATGTCCTCTATTCCCTGCCTGTTTCAACCCTTGAAAGCACAGCAAGGTGCCACAACTTAATGCTTTACACATGGTTTCAGCATGTTCCTATTCACTTGAATGGGTTGCGTAATGTGATGTTAAGGTGGGAGGCACTAAAACTGAAGCTCAACCACTTATTTTTACCACCCCAGGTCACAACTATAAATGGGGCCCTGAAATGTATGTAAACCTCAACAATAAACATTGAAAGCATTCGGTCAATTTAAAAGATTGAGGAGAAATGGTGGACTTTTACACACATGTCCAAGTATGGAAGAACCATTTTCTGGCCAAACACTACCCAAAGGAACTCAGTAGATGGAGCTTTTTGGAAGGCTTAAGGCTTGCCAAGAGCAATTGGCTACTTCCCGTAGAAAAAAAGAACACGAATTCCACTCGCTACACTCCAAACTTTGTGACCCAATACAATGGCCAAAATCAGTTAATCAAAAAGATTTTGGAAAAACACTGGCATGTGCTTAAAGCTGAACCACTTTTAAAGAAAGACCAACACATGCCAAGATCACCTACTGCAGAGCACCCACCCTAAAAAAACAGTTTGGCACCAAGCAGAATGCAAGACATCGAAACAAGCTGCCCCACCAGCAAACCATCACGCCAGACCATCACTGGATGCTTCCAATGTGGAGCGCCCAAATATCTGGCATGCCAGTCACTTGACAAAAGAACCTATAGTGTTATTGCCACAAGCACCGGCACTGAATGGTCCATTAACACCTTTTTGAACTGTTCATCCCAATTTATAATCTATGTACTTGGGTGTCCATGTAACTTGCAGTATCTTGGAAGAACAAGCCAAAATTTTCCCGCCAAAGACTAAACATGCACAGATCCAATATCAGGCTGGGGTTTAAGAAACACAGTGTGTCAAAGCATTTCTTCATACATCACAACAAAGATCCACTGTTACTATCGGCAACGATTGTGGAACAAACCCTCATTTCCAAAAAATACAACAGATTTACAAACCTCTGCAAACGAGAAACTTTCTGGATACACAGATTGAACACACTTATCACAGACGGTCTCAATGAGGCCATTGAAACTTTCTAATAATCACTTTGTCATTCTTCATCTATTACAGTGGTCTCCAAACTGCGGCCCAAGGGCCTGATGCGGCCCTTTGCTAGTCTTTATCCGGCCCTTGGGGCACTATCCCTCCCACTGATACGAGACACTATTCTGCCATCTGACAGCAACAACAGAGCACCATTTCTCCCACTGACACCACTAATGGGGCACTATTCTTCCCAATGATACCAACAATGGGGCACTATTTCTCCCCCTAATACCAGATGTTTACGGCCACTGATACCAGGAAAATTTCCACTCCCGCTGACCAAAGTCCAGCCCTCCTAATGTCTGAAGGACAATAAACAGACCCTTTGTTTAGAATGTTTTGAGACCCCTGATCTAGTAGATACCCAACTGAACTACTACATCCCCCAATTGAATTATATGTGTATAAGCCCTGATGAAGGGGGCATGCAGACCCCCGAAACGCATTGGCTAGTTCTTGATCTGTACCCCTGACCTTTAATGGAATAAAATTGTATCTGGACCTCTGTGGTGTGGCACTTACATTTCAACCCTTCTTACTATGCAGCTGAAGGGGAAGTGGTTGGGGGGGGGGGGCGACTCAATTGCATTTTTTACCAACCCCCCTTATCATGTAAATGAGGTTGTTTGCCATAACATGCAGGGAATTAAAATTTTTGCATCCATGTGTGACTATACCTCCTCGCGATCATCTCAAACGGATACACACCGTTCACGTCTAACGTACCTCTGCGAGTTCTCGGGGTGAGGTTCTGCTGGAGCAGTCTGTAGCCCCCAGAATTGAATTTAGTTTCTTTCTTACCAGTTTAAGCGCGCAGAGCGGGGGAGCTGAATAATGACTCTGTCATTATAATCTAGTTGCTTCAGTTGGCTGAACAAAATATTCCACCAGAAAATCAATGTATTTGATTAATAAAAACAGAATTTTCATCAGAATCGATATTTTTATAACATGGCCTGTGCTAGCTGCCAAGTCTGATCATGTGGCACTCTGTCCAGCACTTTAACCCCATAAGTTGCCTTCCCCTTAGATTGTAAGCTCTTGCACATGACCGTCATAGAATTCAATGAAAACATTGCATGTTATGCAAGTAGGTGTGTAAACGAATCTATACGTGTATGCATAGATGCAAACAGTGCATTCTAGGATTGAAAACGTAGCAGGAAGATATACAGTATGTCACAAAAGTAAGTACACCCCTCACATTTTTGTAAATATTTTATTCTATCTTTTCATGTGACAACACTGAAGAAATGACACTTTGCTACAATGTAAAGTAGTGAGTGTACAGCTTGTATAACAGTGTCAATTTGCTGTCCCCTCAAAATAACTCAACACACAGCCATTAACCACTTAAGCCCCAGAAGGATTTGCCCCCTTCCTGACCAGAGCACTTTTCGCGATTCGGCACGGCGTCGCTTTAACTGACTGGTTTTTATTTTTCGCTAAACACAAAGAAAGAGCGACAATTTTGAAAAAAAAAATATATAAATATATTTTTAATATATAAAATATTTTTTACTTATTGCTATCATACATATTCATAAAAAAAATGAATTTCTTCCTCAGTTTAGGTCGATATATATTCTTCTACATATTTTTGGTAAAAAAAAAAAAAATCGCAATAGGCGTATATTGATTGGGTTGCGCAAAAGTTATCACATCGACAAACTATGGGAATAGATTTATAGCATTTTTACTTTTTTACTGGTAATGGTGGCAATCTGCAATTTTTATCACAGATTGGACACTTCTGACACTTTTTTGGGACCAATGACATTTATACAGCGATGAGAGCTTTAAATAGCCATTAATTACTGTATAAATGTCACTGGCAGGGAAGGGCGCGATCAAGGGGTTAACTGTATTCCCTCACTATGTTCTAACTGAATGGGGGCTGGACTGGCGGGGGCATGACAGATCTAACTGTTCCCGATTACCGGGAACAGTAGATCTGTCATATGCCCCCTGACAGAACGGAGATCCGCCGTGTTTACACTGGCAGATCTCCGTTCTGCCTCTGTAACAGGCGATCGCGGGTCGCCCGACCCGCGGGCATGCTCACTGAGTTCACAGCAGGCGTGCGCCGCCACTTGCGCACACTCGCTCGCAAATCACGCATGTGCGGCCGACCAATGACGGCAGTTTGCGCAGTCGTCGTGCCAAGTTGCTGCAGTACAACTGCGGCAGCTGGTTGGCAACTGGTTAATGCCTAAGCCATATCAACAAAAGTGAGTACACCCCTAAATGAAAATGTCCACATTGGGCCCAAAGTGTCAATACTTTGTGTGACCACCATTATTTTCCAGCACTGCCTTAACCCTCTTGGGCATGGAGTTCACCAGAGCTTCACAGGTTGCCACTGGAGTCCTCTTCCCCTCCTCCATGATGACATCACTGAGCTGGTGGATGTTAAAAACCTTGCACTCCTCCACCTTCTGTTTGAGGATGCCCCACAGATGCTCAATAGGGTTTAGGTCTGGAGACATGCTTGGCCAGTTCATCACCTTTACCCTCAGCTTCTTTAGCAAGGCAGTAGTAGTATTGGAGGTGTGTTTGGGGTCGTTATCCTGTTGGAAGTCTGCTCTGTGGCCCAGTCTCCGAAGGGAGGGGATCATGCTCTGCTTCAGTATGTCACAGTACATGTTGGCATTCATGATTCCCTCAATGAACTGTAGCTCCCTAGTACCCGCAGCACTCATGCAGCCCCAGACCATGACACTCCCACCACCATGTTTGAATGTAGGCAAGACACATTTGTCTTTGTATTCCTCACCTGGTTGCCGCCACACACGCTTGACACCATCTGAACCAAATAAGTTTATCTTGGTCTCATCAGACCACAGGACATGGTTCCATTAATGCATGCCCTTAGTCTGCTTGTCTTCAGCAAACTGTTTGCAGGCTTTCTTGTGCATCATCTTTAGAAGAGGCTTCTTTCTGGGATGACAGCCATGCAGACCAATTTGATGCAGTGTGCAGCGTACAGTCTGAGTACTGACAGGCTGACCCCCCCACCCCTTCAACCTCTGCAGCAGCTGGTAGCACTCATACATCTATTTCCTAAAGACAACCTCTGCATATGACGCTGAGCATGTGTACTCAGCTTTTTTGGTCAATCATGGCGAGGCGCTGTTCTGAGTGGAACCTGTCCTTTTAAACCGTTGTATGGTCTTGGTCACTGTCCTGCAGCTCAGTTTCAGGTTCTTGGCAAACTTCTTATAGCCTAGGCCATCTTTATGTAGAGCAACAATTCTTTTTTTCAGATCCTCAGAGAGTTCTTTGCCATGGGGTGCCATGTTGAACTTCCAGTGACCAGTATGAGAGAGTGAGAGCGATAACACCAAATTTAACACACCCGCTCCCCATTCACACCTGAGACCTTGTAACACTACAGAGTAACTTAGGGGTGTGCTCACTTTTGTTGCCAGCGGTTTAGACATTAATGGCTGTGTGTTGAGTTATTTTGAGGGGACAGCAAATTTACACTGTTATACAAGCTGTGCACTCACTACTTTACATTGTAGCAAAGTGTCATTTCTTCAGTGTTGTCACATGAAAAGATAGAATAAAATATTTACAAAAATGTGAGGGGTGTACTCACTTTTGTGAGATATTGTATATGTATACATCAGCACTTTACTTGTGTGTTTTACACAGGATCTTTTTGCCCTGACATAGGATGTATGGCTCGTTCACACATGTGACTGTTATTACCGTACCATTGAAAAGCAGTCTGCTGCAATATGTTACCTCCTCTCTGCCTGTTTTTACCCTCAGAATACCAACCCACCATGCCACAACCGTATGTACTAAACGTGGCTACAGGCTGGTTGCGATGTGGCGCCATTCGCTTTAATAGGTCGCGTCCAGTGTCAGTACCATCTGCCCGAATGTGATGTACCATTTCATTTTTTGGCTTCATAACCACGGCATGTGTCCAGCTAGATATTCAGGCACCTTCTGTATTTCATGGTGCGCTACTTGAAATGCATTATTATCAAGCTTTAAAATGTTCGTTCCATGGCGTTATTATTATTCCTATAGTTTATATGTGAATTCAACTGCAGCCAGTTTCCTTAAAGCAAGCTGTTCTGGTTGGACCTACAATGATGTTCCGGGGTGGTATTCCCAGTAATTAAAGTAATGAAAAATATAAATTGGCTTCAAGTACATGTTTTTCATTTATCAAGCAGTGTAATTAAAAAATGCTAATTCACCCCAACTGATTTAGTTCAGTGTGCAGAGCCTTAATGCTATCAGAAATGCTACTTTCTAAAATAATTATTTAGTTAATCTCTCCAATGAAGCGCTTGCCAACTGATATTCCGCTAGGTTACCCTGGGCCATGATGAATTGTCTGACAATAAAGTGGTTTGCCCAGAGCATTTTACTCTTTGATACTTCCAAAATGGACGCTTTGCTTCAAATGCAAAGTGCCGTCATCCACTATATAAATCCTATATAACAGTGACAAGCTGGATGTGTACCCAGGAATAGTGCAAGAAAGAGGGGCCCAACCTGGAGAGGTCTCTTCAACATTCAGCGTTTTCTTTTCTTTATATTTACACACACACACATATATATATACACTTTATATATTGTGGGAGATTAGCGCATGGGGATCAACTTTCCTGAGAAAAATAGTCAGAATGCAGGCAACTTTCTTTAAAATCTGGCGGCTTGCCAGGTTTATTGGTAAAAGGTTTGCAGGTTAAAAACAAACAAAACAGAAAATAAATCCTTGTCATCTGGCGCTAAACTAAACATTATAGTTTCCTCACTATACAGTGTGGGGCTGGCCCTCGACACCCACAAAACATAAGCCACAATGCAAACCTTGTCTTTTAAAGTCCAAACAGACACAGAGCTCCCTCAGATCCCTCGCTGAGTTGCAGGTCAGAGCTCTAGTGAGATCTCTTCCTGATCATTTAAGCCACCTGCTGGTGGGCTCCAGTGGACCACAAACTCTGCCATGGTGGCTGGCAAAATCCGGACTGGACTCTGTTTAATCCAGTCCACATGAATGCATACGAGGCGACAGGTAGCGTCTGTCTACCACTTCGCCTCGCATACTGTCACTATATATATATATATATATATATATATATATATATATATATATATATACACACACACACACATATATACAGTACAGGGACTAGCTACCCAGACCGTCTCTCAAAATGAAATGCCTGAATCCGCTGAGCTGTGGCATGGAGAAGATTTTTACACCTTTAAAACACTCAAATACAGGGCAGACAAGAGATAGGCCATATTCGAAAAGACGTGTCAGTGTATATTCTGATAAAGCCCACCGCCTTGCATTTTCAGATGTATTTAACATAGGCTAACATCGAAAATGTAGAATGCAAGACTCAACAGACAATGCACCCAACTCAAGGAACAAGGCAACCAACATAATGGACAAGACACCTTACTCAATAGACAACACCTCAAACCCAACAGGCAAGATCTTCAACTCAACAGACAAGACCTCCAATTCAACAGACAAGACACCCAGCTCAACAGACAAGACACCCAGCTCAACAGACAAGACACCCAGCTCAACAGACAAGACACCCAGCTCAACAGACAAGACCTCCAACTCAACAGACAAGACCTCCAACTCAACAGACAAGACCTCCAACTCAACAGAAAAGACCTCCAACTCAACAGAAAAGACCTCCAACTCAACAGACAATATACCCAAATCAACAGAAAAAATACCCAAATCAAACAGAAAAGATACCCAACTTTACAAAAAAGATACCCAACTCAGCACACAAGACACAAAACATAAGGGAGAGGATGCCCAACTAAACAGACAAGTCACCCAATTCATCGCCCAAGACACCCTAGATAATGGACAAGACATGCAACTTAATGGACAAAACACCAAACTCAACCGACAAGACCTCCAACTCAGCAGACAAGACCTCCAACTTAACAGACAAGACCTCCAACTCAACAGATAAGACCTCCAACTCAACAGACAAGACCTCCAACTCAACAGACAAGACCTCCAACTCAACAGAAAAGACCTCCAACTCAACAGAAAAGACCTCCAACTCAACAGACAATATACCCAAATCAACAGAAAAGATATCCAAATCAAACAGAAAAGATACCCAACTTTACAAAAAAGATACCCAACTCAGCACACAAGACACCAAACATAAGGGAGAGGATGCCCAACTAAACAGACAAGTCACCCAATTCATCGCCCAAGACACCCTAGATAATGGACAAGACATGCAACTTAATGGACAAAACACCAAACTCAACAGACAAAACTTCCAACTCAACAGAAAATACTTCCAATTCTACAGACAAGACACCCAACTCAACAGACAAGATACCTAACTCAACATACAAGACACCAACATAACGAACAAGGTATGCAGCTTAATAAACAAGACACCCAACTCAATGAACAAATCACCCAAATCAACAAACAAGTCACCCAACTTAATAGACAAGACACCCAACATAACAAGCAAGACTTCCAAATCAATGGTCAAGACACCTAACTCAATGGACAAGACATCCAACATAATGGACAAGACACTCAACATGACGGACAAGACCCCCAACTTAATGGACAAGCCATGCAACTCAATTGAGTTGATTTACTGGAGAAGCACATAAAGTTCATTTGGCTTAATGAATAAAGCCAAGCCATGTTCACTTCAATCATTTTTTTTTAATTCCCCTGCACGTGATTGTGAATTCAGAGTAAACACAGCTTCACTTTATTCACCAAGCTAATAGCCCATCCTGTGCACTTTTAGTAAAATAACCCCAATGCATAATCTCAATTTCAAACATTGCCTGCCCTGGAAACCACAGCAAAGTTCATGATGATGTTACTGGTGAGAACAAGCCCCTAGACCAGGGATCTCCAAACTACAGCCCTCCAGCTGTTGCAGAACTACAAGTCCCACGAGGCATTGTAAAACTCTGACATTCACAGACATGACTAGGCATGATAGGAATTGTAGTACCTGAACAAATGGAGGGCCACAGTTTGGAGACCCCTGCCCTAGGCTATGGAATGGGAGTAGGGAAGGGTTATGGGAAGAAGAAATAATAGAAGTTCTATAATGTAGCATAAATCCCTCCAAAATGAATTAATTTATGTTCTAATATTTACAATGCACACGTGCAATGTAAAGTAAGAGGTCCCTTTAATTCACATATACAGTATGATATTGAATAAAATATTTGTCCTCTTTCCATCTCACACAGGTTATGTAATATTATAGATGATCATGTGACCAGCAAAAAAAGAGAAATAACAAGGTCACAGAGTAAGCTTGGAAATAACTGAAGCAAAATTAAACCCTTAAGACTAGACCATGGTACAAGCATTGCAATATAGCATCCTGCTCTCTTTACAACTAATTATTACACTGGAGAAACCTAAATGAACATACATGGAAATGCCAGGGTGTGCCTATAGATATATATATATATCATGAATGGGCCTCTTTGTGTAGTGTGTGACTTGTTAAAGCAGATTGAGTTGTTCTCTGTCTCCAGGCACAATTACAGAAAAGCTTCTAGTTTGTGAATATTTTTAGTTGCATAAGATATACAGACAATTTAGGGCACAGAGAATGTGTTTGGGGGTATGCATGGCATTCTGTTACAAGACTAAGAACAAGCTGAAAATTGCCATCCACAAAACTCTTTATTGTTTAACAGCTTGTCTACCCGGGCAACTTTTTAACTTTTCACACACATTTTTTTTCTAGAAACGTCTTTAACCACTTGCCGACCGCGTGGCGACTATAAGCGGTGACAGCGTAGCTCTGTGCCATGGATCACCGCTTATAGTCTTCACTCGCGGGCACATGCCCGGTGCACACTCCCTGAGCGGGGCCGTGGGTCGGGTGGACTCAATGTCCACCAGCGACCCGCGATGGCCTGTGACAGAGCCAGAATGGGGAACCGCCGATGTAAAGACGGCGGTTCCCCGTTCCGACAGGCGGCATGACAGAGATCTACTGATCCCTATACTCGGGATCGGTTAGATCTCTGGTGCCCCTGGCAGCCCAGCCCCCATACAGTTAGAACGTACACAGTTAACCCCTTCCCTGCCAATTACATTTATACAGTAATCAGTGGATATTTAAATTTCTGATCGCCGTATAAATGTCATTGGTCCCGAAAAAGTGTCAAAAAACTCCGACATGTCCGCTGCAATATCACAGTCCCGATAAAAATCGCAGATCGCCGCCATTACTAGTAAAAAAAAAAATTGTAAAAACGCCATAAATTAATTCTCATGGTTTGTAAACACGGCAACTTTTGTGCAAACCAATCAATAAATGCCAATTGCAATTTTTTTTTACCAAAAATATGAGGAAGAATTTAAATCAGCCAAAACCGATGAATAAATTAGTTTTTTTTATATTCTTTCTTTTTTGGATTAGTATTTTAGCAAAAAGTAAGAAATTATGGTTTTTTTTGCAAAATTGTCAATTTTTGTTTGTTTATAGTGGCGATCAGAAATGACGCAGAGGTGATGAAATACCACCAAAAGAAAGCTCTATTTGTGGCGTTTGGGTACAACGTCGCACGACCGCGCAATTGTCAGTTAAAGCGACGCAGTGCAGAATCGCAAAAAGTGCTCTGGTCCTAAAGGGTGAATTCCTTCTGGGGCTGAAGTGGTTAAACCCATCAAGGATTTATATATTTTCTGAAAGCAGAGATCCTGGAGAATAAAATGGTGACAGTTGCAGTATTTTCTTTTTCTATATTTGAGCAGCTATTTATTAAACACTGCACTCAGGCTGGGTCCACACTATTGGGAATTGGATGAGTGTTTGCCCACATCCAATTTGCATGTCAGGAGATTGTGAATGGCTCTCTACGGAGCGGCTCCGGTGCGAATTGCAGTCCTGTGCATCTTATAGTCCGTTTCACGTTCAAATTCAGCCAAAAATTTGGGTCAAAATCAGACCTGAAGCGGTGAACAGGGGCAAACCGGACCCTTGCCTTCATTACCAAGGTGAAACCATACATTCATGTCTCCCGAGACTCAGCCCCACATATGACATTCATGGTTTACACTTCTACAGACATATTTCCTGGTTGTCGCTGTAGATTGGATTTTTACTCTACAAATTACTCATTTTTTTTTTTCTGCAAGCACAATGATATTTCCACTACCTAATGTATTACAGTCATTATCCCGCTGACTGTACGAGTCTGCCCAGCATGGACCAGTAACCACATCTTCACCATTAAGAGGAAGACGTGGATATTCCATAGGCACACAATGAAATCAAAGACGCACCCTTTTAATGTACTGCACCACTTCCTGGATATACGATCGGATCATCTCCGTCTTCTCCCTGTGGAGCAAATATAAAGGTCACCACTAAATGTCGATGTATTATGAAATTAAAGCATTGCAACAAAGAAGAACATAAACAGTACCAAATCCCCAATGACACTGGCGGCCAACGAGAAACTACAATGGCTTTGGGTTCATTTTATATGAATAGGTTTTAAGCTTTACATTTTTATATTTGACGTTTTATAGCTTCTTTTACTATGTGCTGAAAATCGTTATGTTACAAATAAACAGTAATAGCATATATGTTGGGCTGGTGGCCTTAAATGGAGATTCTTCAAGATCCAGATATTGATCCAAGCAGGATCTGCAATCAGTGATATGTAGAGAGCTTGATATGGCTACCCTGCTCCCCATCTGGCAGCGGGAAGTCTTCTCTTCTTTGCAGGTTCAGATAAGTCATGTGACCAAATGCCAAGACACGCAATGGAAGCTGATGCTGGAGGACATTAAGGGGTGACACAATACACCAGGGCTCCATGGAACCCCAGGGTTCCTCCAGAAGTTGCTAAGGGTTCCATGAGCAACAAACAATTTCTATCTTTCTATCTAAGTTCCCAATGACACCATTGAGATTTTTAGCTATCTGTAAGGGGGTAATTCTTCCTAATGACAACAAGTGTAAGGAGCATTCTTCCCATTGACCATCACACGAATGTATCATGAGGTGTAGATATGGTCATTTTTAGCAGGGGCCTGGCTCACAGTCCCCGCTCTAATTCATCCCTAAGGCGTTCTATTAGGTTGAGGTCAGGGTCTTGTGTACCTTACCCTACCCCCCCCCCCCCTTTTCCTCTTTAATTTTAATTGTAATTTTTGTAATAAACTATGGAATTTTTTTACACTATCTTGCACCTACTTTTGAGTGGAGTCTATGTCCTTTAAAGTGGATGTAAACCCACCGCCCACCCAGTATAAACTAATGGCACAGCATTAATGTATATATACATGCAAGCCTCCTGCATCTATCCCTACCTTGCAAATGGCCTTTCTGTAAGGACTAGCAGCTCTGTAAAACTCTGAAATCAGAGGGTGTCTGTGTTTGCTGGAGTTTGGTGGGTGGAGTTGTGATGTCACAAGCCTCCCCACCCACCTCTATACTGAGACATTGAGGAGGGAGGGAGGGGGGTGTGTAAAACTTTCTCTGCTGTGTGAAGGAGATAAGCAAATTGCTTGTCACTCACAGAGCAAGGGGCGGATCGACTGTGTATTTCCCTGTTAGTCTGGCTTTCTCTTCCTAAAAAAAGATAAGCTTATTACTCACAGTTGGATTAACTCTTTGTGGCAAGACTGGGCACAGATGACATAACATGCTATACTCCACCAGGCAGAATTATTAACCACTTCCGTACCGCCGGACGTCATATGACGTCCTTGGGTTTGAGTGGTGATATCTGAATGGTGCCTGCAGCTGCAGGCACCATTCAGATACCGTTTTCTTCAGCAGGTGATTCCCTGCAAGATAAAAGTGGTCTTATCGGCGGATTCGCCGCAAGATCACTTTTATCAGCGGCGGGAGAGGTGCCCCCCCTCCCGCCGCTTTCCGGTCATCTCCGCTGTTTACCAGACCCGCCGGCAGCTCTCCCCCCAGTGTCTGTGAGCTGACTGAGCAGCTGAAGCCGCTCACTCGGCTCCATAACACGGCGGGGCGGAAATTACGTCAGAAATGACGTCGGCACCAACGGTCTTAAAGGGCCCGGTTTTTTTTTTTGTTCTGTCACTTTTTTCAGATTTTTTTTTTTTTTTTTTGCATTTTAGTGTAAATATGAGATGTGAGCACTTTTTGGCCCCAGATCTCATATTTAACCGCCTCAGGACCGCCCACCGTCAAATGACGGCGGAGCGGTCCTGCTCTCCCAGCGGGTGGACGTCATATGAGGTCCTCCCTTTAAGCCGGGATTGCGCGCGATCGGGCGCGCGCATCCCGGCTCTGTCGGTGTCGGCGTGTCCCCAGGACACGCCGCTTCACCGACAGGGGTGAACAGCCATTGGTTATGGCTGTTCACCACGTGATCAGCTGTGACGAAGTCACAGCTGATCACAAACGGAACGCCCGCCGTTCGCACGGCGCATGCGCGCGATCGGGAGCGCGCTGCGCGTGCATGTCGGTGGCGGCGTGTTCCTGGGGAACACTGCCTGTCACCGACACTAGCCGGCGGCTGATACCTTGTGATCGGCTGTGATCTACTTCACAGCCGATCATATACAGTGTAAACAGAGCGGTAACTCACTGTTACCAGCTCTTCTCTCCTCACACAGTGTCCAGTGTGAGGACAGAAGAGCTGGGATCAGTGAGTTACTGATCTGTATAGTAAAAGCACACTGACACTGACCCCCCCTGCCCCCCCCCAATGCACCTGTCACCCAACAGTCACCACATATGCCCCCTGTGACACACTCCTCTCTTCTCGACCATTGTCACTCAATGGCGAGACAAATGTGACATATACTAGCCGACACTTCATCTAGTGTCGGCTAGTGTTCCATAGTCGGCGGCCGATCACAGCCACTGTCCGTCACAAGGGGTCCTTGTGCGGCGGTGGCTGTACGTGCGCGTCGCGCGAGGGCTAGCGCGCGT
>BLSH010241940.1:0-12778 GCA_018402905.1 Glandirana rugosa
TTTTCTGCAGCCATATTTCCCCTACAAACATTCAAAGTGCAGAATTTACACAAGATCTTTCAGCTCTGAAAAGCAGGGGCGGAGAGCTGAAGTTTCTAGACATGTGCAATTCGTTTCCTTCCGAATTCGCTCTTTAACGAATTTCGACAAATTTGTTAATTCGTAAATTCGAAAATTCGTACATTCGAAATTCAAAAACATGAAAATCCAAATATTCAAAAACAAGAGTGAAGATTCAAAAAACTAAAATCCGAAAATTCCAAAACCCGAAAAACTAACTAATAATAACGTAACTATTACTAACTATAGGTATTGGAATTTCCTTATTATGAATTTATCCAAAGTTAAGAATTATCCGAAATGCATCCTTCTGTTCTACGCTCGTAAAGCTATTGTGCTTAGGTGGAAGGATCCTAACCCCCCCCCACCTTGACTGCGTGGAAACGCTTGAGTAACGCAGTAGCCCACCTGTACAAAGCTACATACTGTTCTAGGGGATGTCCTGGGAAGTTTGAGAAGGTTTGGCACTTGTGGACGGAGGCCGACTCTACATTGGATGATCGAGATTCAGACGACTAGGTCCCACAAGTCATTTATAAATGAGAATCCTAGTTTTAGAGAGAGAGGCCCCCTTTTTTTCTAAAACTCCTGGTATACCCTGGAGGAGGTAGTGATCCTCTTGGTGGGTGGCTGAAGTGGTTGGGGGCCAGTGGGTAGCGCTATCTATCGAACCCTAAGCTGTTCCTTCCAGGCAACTTGAGCAGAGGTGTTTTTTTTTGTTTTTTTTTATCTTTGTTTTGTTTCAAATAGTAGTTATTGATGTAAGTGTGGTTGTAATGTGTGTTGGCCAGGGTATGCCCGAAGGCCATGTTTTTGTAATAACATTTCAATTCGAATAAAGAGAACTTAAAAAAAAAAAAAAAAAAGAATTATCCGAAATAACAAATGCTGCATCTAAACAAATGGAACATAACAAATTAATAATAATAAATAATAATAATAATTTTTCATTATTATTAATGATTAATTCGCTCCGTTCCACTTGTTTAGATGCGGCATTCGTTATTTCAGATAATTTTTAACTTTGGATAAATTCGTATTCATTACAAACAGCCACATTTGAAAGGAAATTCCAATACCTATAATTTAATAGTTAATTATTATTAGTTAGTTAGATATTATTTAAAATTTTCGGATTTTGTTTCTTATTTTCGGATTTTCAAATTTTTGGAATTTGCGAATTCACGAAATTACGAATTTTCGAATTTACGAATTGCGATCATAATGAATGACCCAAAGTAATAGCAAAATGTCAGGACCGGCGTCAGGCAAAAATCGGCGTCAAAAATGCAATTTCGTCAGCGTTTTGCATCGGCATTAATGAGCGTCAGCGCTATGTCTCGTTTCGTTAATAAAAAACATTCCTCTGCTATTTTTGAATCTGAAAACGCCGGCGTTAAAAGCGCCGGTTAACGTTGCTACGGCGTTAATGTGCGTTAGTGAGCGTTTTGCTGGCTCAGCGTCAAAAAAGCCAAAATATTACAACCTCGGAACACGCGGATCCTGCGTTTGATTTACAGCTTAAGAATGCCGACCCCATCTACAGCTCAAAAACGTCAGTGTTTGTATGGGGCCATTGAATAACATGGAGAGCTGCAAAAAACGCTAAAAAATGTGGCGGTAAAAAACGTCCGTGTTTTTTTTACATTTCTTCAGTTACTTCCTGGTTTCTTACCTAGGCCACAATGATGTCATACATCCCATGAACCTTCATGGGAGGAGGGGCTTTCTTAGATAAGCACACCCTCCTGCCTGCATGCCTGAGCTGAGGGCAGATGGACTCCAGGAAGTAACTGGCACATGCCATTACTTAAGTTGGCCGCGGCTAGAAATGCTGGGGGGGGGGGGGGGGGGTGTGTGTTTTTCAAAGTGGTTTCCCAACAAAGCATGGAAACATGGATGGAGGGGGGAGTTTGCTTTGAATATTAAAAATGAATTACCACTTGCCAACCACATAACACGTTATACGGCGGCAAAGCCTTTGCCAGATCACCCACCTAGTACGTGATTCAGCACTCTCGAGCAGGGGGCGCTCCATTTCTGCTGTGATTAGTCACAGCAGAAGCCGAGCAGCGGGTGCCGGCCAATGGATTGCCGCTGGCACCCGCTGAACCCAGCAGAGCTCTGTGAGTGTAAACAAGGCAGAGCTCCGTCCTGTCAGTGGGGATGTGCTGGATTTTGTTTCCCTGTAAAAGCACCACATAGTAAACACAAAACACTCGCTAGTCACACATTTAACCCTTTGATTGCTCCTAGATGTTTAACCCCTTCCCAGCCAGTGTCATTAGTACAGTGACAGTGCATATTTTTAGCAGTGATCACTGTATTAGTGTCGCTGGTTACCACAAAGTGTCAAAAGTGTCAGTTAGTGTCTGAATGTCCTCCGCAATATCGTATCGCTGATCTCCGCCATTACTAGTATGAAAAATAAATAAATAAAGATTCCAGTATAAAACCCATAGTTTGTAGACGCTATAACTTTTGCACAAAACCAAATTGGGATTTTATTTTACCAATAATATGTAGCAGAATACATGTTGGCCTAAATTGATGAAGAAATTCGTTTTTTTTTTTTACATTTTTTCATTGGATGTGTTTTATAGCAGAAAGTAAAAAATATTGTATTTTTTTATTTTTTTTGTCAAATTGTCACTCTTTTTTTGTTTATAGTGCAAAAGATAAAAACCACAGAAGGGATCAAATACCACCAAAATAAAGTTCTATTTGTGGGAACAAATGGACATAAATTTAATTTGGGTGCCAACGTCGCACGACCGCGCAATTGTCAGTTAAATTAACGCAGCGCCGTATTGCAAAAAAATGGCCTGGACATGAAGGGGGGTAAATCTTCTTGAGGTCAAGTGATTAAATAACAAACATCTCTGTACTTACCTGCTCTGTGCAATGGAATTACACAAAGTGGCCCCGAACCTCCTCTTCTCGGGTCCCCCCCGCCGGAGCTGCTGGGCTTCTTTTCTCTGTCCAGTGCCCCCACAGAAAACCGCTTCCTATGGATGCCAACTGCATTTTTCGTTTTTAGTACTCAGATACAGTTTAGTTCCACTTTAACCACTTCACCTCCGGAAGATTTACCCCCCCCCCCTTTCCAGACCAGGCCATTTTTTGCGATACGGCACTGTGGTGTTTAACTGACAACTGTGCGGTCCCCAAATAAAACTGATGTCCTTTTTTTTTTTTCTCCCACATATAGAGCTTTCTTTTGGTGATATTTGATCACCTCTGCGTTTTTTATTTTTAAACGATAAAAGCCCAACCAAAAAAAATTATATTTTTTTTACTTTCTGCTATAAAACATTTCCAATAACAAAATGTAAAAAAATAAAAATTTCTTCATCAGTTTAATCCAATATATATTCTGCTACAAAAAAAAAATCCCAATAAGCGTATATTGATTGGTTTGCGCAGAAGTTACGCCTACAAACTATGGGGTAGATATATGGATTTTTTTTTTTTTTTTACTGGTACTGCGACTTAACCCTTAAAGCGATAATAAAGGCTTATATTAAAAAAAAAAAAAAAAACACATCCCTCCCAACTTTCCGAGGGACACCTATTAGCAAAAGTATGTAGGCATAGGACACACCCCCTGCCACGCCCATTTAAAGGAGACTAGGTAAACCCACAAGTGCTTTTTTTTACCACTTCTGTTCCTTTACATTGGCTTTTTAAATGTACAAATGCAGCAATTTGGAAATTAAATGAAAGGTTTGGCACTGGGAAACACTTTTTGATAGATAAAAAGTGCATTTTATATACAACTCTACAGATCAGACCAAAATGAGGGACAAATGAAGAGGAAAGAGGGACTTTGCTCCAAATCAGGGAGAGTCCCTCGAAATCCGGGACAGTTGGAAGCTATGCAAACAAGTCATACTCACCTCCTCTGCGCAGCGGTTTTTCACAGAGTGGCCCCTAACCCCATCTTCTGGGGTCCTCCAGCGATGCTCTAGGCTCCTCCCCTTCTCGAGTGACCACCACGCTTCCCGTGTGGGCGCGCTCCCGTGTCTTGCTGTTGCGTCTATTCACACAAACAGCAGGACTCGGCCACACCCCTGGGTCACTGGACTTGATTGACAGCAGCGGGAGCCAATGGCTCCCCAGCTATCAATCCAGCCAATGAGGACCGGAGCAGCCACGGGATCGTTTTGGGCTCAGGTAAGTAAAAGGGGGGGCTCGGGGGGCTGTGAAAAGGTTTTTCACCTTGATGCATAGAATTCATTAAGGTGAAAAACCTTGAGGGTTTACAACCCCTTTAAGCCACAATGCGAATTTCGGATGGGAATTTTCATTCAGGGATTCTTACCGTTACTACGCTCCTTTCGACAGCCGATTTTGATTCTCCATCAGACAAAAGCTGGATGCGCAGACTAATAAACTTTTTTCGTACGACAGCGCCACGTCCGATTTTCGCTCCGTTAGTACGGTTTTCGTACGACCGAGACTGCGCATGCTCAGAAACTAAATAAAGTTGCAAAAATATTAAAAACATTACGTCACTTCTGACATTCAGTTCAGTTGTGCGAAAATGTTCGTATTGTTAGTACGCTCTTCACTTTCGACCATGAGACAAGCATCCAACAAAAAAACGTCGTTCGAAGATCGTATCCCGTGTACAAGGCTTAACTGACACTTTTGACACTTTTTTGGGGACCAGTCACACTAATACAGTGATCGATGCTAAAAAATATGCACTGTCACTGTACTAATGACACTGGCTGGGGAGGGGTTAACATCATTGGCAATCACAGGGTTAACTGTATGCCTAGCCGTGTGAGGGAGGGGCTTTTACTAGGGGAAGGCATAGATCCGTGTCTCTGCTTTGCAGGAACACAGGATCCACGTCTTCCCTACTGACAGAATGGCGATCTGCCTCTGTACTGAATGATCAGCGGCTGCCGGCGGGCATCAGGTGCACGGGACCCACTGAACAGCTCCAGTAGAATTACAGTGGGAGCGAGCTGGCGGCGCGCCCTTGTGCCCGATACCCGGAAGTGCAGGATCACGGATATAAAGCAGTAAAGCTGCTATAGGGCGATCATCAAGTGGTTAACTAGCAGAAAAAGTCAGGTCACCATTGCATGCGCTGTCTGGCAGGACTGTGCAATATTCAGGACTGGATGGATGGAAATAAAAATCAGTTCCCTCCTATAGAGGTTTTTTTTTAAGCCGTGCCGTTAGAAGTTCGCCCGGCGTTCGACTTTAATCACCTCGCTGGTTGATTTGACTTGCTGCCTGGAGTTTCTCTTGTAGCCGGACCTGATTAACATGCTTAATATGTTCCAGATAAAAGTGCAGAGCCATGAGTACAGCACATTATGAGCATCTTTGATCTCGCTGGCTCGCTCGCTCGCTCGCCTGATCTGTCCCTATCACAGCGATCGCCATTACCGCTAATAACAGCAACCAGCTCAGCATCTCCACAATCCACTGAACCCAAATCACTGCAAAAGAAAACTGTTATATTTTCATTACCGGACTCATAAAACATCCAATTTCATAATATTCAATGTCAGCAAAATACATCTTATTTTTTTCTTTTTTCCTTCCTCTCAATCTGAGGAGTGAGAATATCAACAACGCGCAGGGCCTGCAAGCCTTCATTTGTTGTAAAATCCAGCAAAGTGCTGATTGCTACATTGTGGCTCATGTTATTTTCTGCTAGAAGAAACATTTCTGATATCCATTGATAAAGCGTTCATTTGTATGCAGCCGCCACCGAAAGATCCAACCACACACAAATTGCTTTCCCACCGTGCCACCAGCCGGCCTCACTCCCCAAATATGGGGATATTTTACTGCTACAACAATGACCCTCTTCAGGGGGATTACAATCTGTAAAAGGAAAAGTTCACCATTAGCCTGCATTCACATAGGGGCGACCCGACTTTGGCGCGACTTCGCTAGGCGATTTCAGCGCGACTTTCAGCGCGACTTCAATGACCAACGACTTTACAACACGACTTTTGCCAGGCGACTTTGCCTTGACCAATCAGAGAAGGGAGGGAGGGGGCTGCCTAAAAATAAATTCTATTCTTTTAACTGTAACGTCGCTTTCATGTAGATGGGGGATCCGACTTGGAGGCGACTTCTATTGAATCCTATGGGCACAAGTCGGATAGAAGTCGCCTAGAAGTAGTACAGGAAGTCGCCCTGAAGTCGGAGCGACTTCAGTCGTGTATATTAAGACGGCTCCCATTCATTTCAATGGGGTTTCAAATGTCGACTTGGGGCGACTCAAGTCGGATCGCAAGTCGCCCCTGTGTGAACGGGCACTTAAGGAAGAGATGAAAAAAACAGATGGGCCTATTTACTAAAACTGGAGAGTGCCAAATCTGGTGCAGCTGTGCATGGTAGCCAATCAGCTTCTAACTTCAGCTTCTTCAATTAAAGCGGAGGTCCGCCGCCCACCACCTTTGGCCCCTTCTACACTTGTGCGACGCAATTTTACCACAATTTTGTGCAGCAATTTTGCAGCGATTTAACCAAGATTTTGCCACGATTTTACCACGATTTGGGATCAGTACTACTTTGGTCCGACTTTGTTGCAACTTTGGCACAATGAAAACATATTACAAAGTCGTACAGAAGTAGTACTGAAATCGCATTTATATTATTCAGGTGCGATTTGCATGGGACTTTGAGGGTTTAACATTGAAGTCTATGGACTTCAAGTTGCATCAAAGTTGGACCAAAGTAATGCAGGGACTGCTTTGAAGTTGGCGCGACTTGAAAGTCGCACAGATATGAACGGTACTCATTGGAAATAATGGGGAACGACTTGTCATGCGACTTTGCAGTCCCAAATCGCAGGACAGCTCACACAAGTGTGAAAGGGGTCTTAGGCTCCAGTCAATCAGTTTTGCGCGATTCAGTGGACACCCTTGCGATCCCCGCTATTCTGAATGGCACCAAATTGTGTCACGATTTTGTAGCAATTTCGCCCGCCGAATTGCGGTACAATCATGGTAAAAATGTGCAAGCAGAATTGCAGGACGCCCCATGCCAAAAATAAGTTTTTGTACTTTTTTCGGATGTCGGGCGTCCCACAATTCTGTTTTTTTTTACTGCAATTTTACCGTGATTTGTGGCAAAATCACGCTGCGGTTTGATGCCATTTAAAACAGCAGGGATCACAAGGGCATCCCGCTTTCTGCTGCATTTCCGAATTGCGGGCAGAATTGATGCGATTCTGCCTGCAAAACAAAGCGCTATAGTATGAATGGAGCCTAGAAAACTGGAAACCTAGAAAAATGGAGCCTAGAAAACTGGTTTCTATGCAGAGCTGCACCAGATTTTGCACCCTTCAGTTTTAGTAAATTAACCCCATTACTTTCAGGAATATAAACCGGTATTAAACCGAAACGCAAACATTTATTATATTGCAGCTTAGCAATTAGATCCCAGATAGCAAGCAATTGTGCTGCAAGTTTGAAAATTACTTACTAAGCTATTGCTAGACTCGCCAGGCTTCACAAATTTGTTGCACAATTGCAGAAAATCCGCATTGCATGACTACAGATCAACTTTCTTTGCAAACATTCTGCAAGTCTGCTGCAAGTTCTGGTTCAGTTATGTTGTGCGATAGTCCTCCCGCCACAGGGGGTCACTGTGGCTGAATTTTCATGCTGTAGACTTGCAGAGCTCTTGCTGTAGACTCACCACTGCAACTTTGCTCTTGCTAAAGACCTGCCATTCAAATTTGCTACAAATTGGAAAAGTGTAAACTAGAACTTGTGCTTCAAGTGCTCTGCAAATCTACAACCTGCCAGTGAAAATGTGCAGCAAGTAGCCCCGGAAGGATTTACAACCCCCCTCCCCCTTCCTGACTAGAGCGCTTTTTGCGATTCAGCACTGCGTCGCTTTAACTGACAATTGCGCGGTCGTGCAACGTTGTACCCAAGCTAAATTTACGTCCTTTTTTCCCACATATAGAGCTTTCTTTTGGTGGTATTTGATCACTTCTGCAGTTTTTATTTTTTTCCGCTATTAACAAAAAAAGACCGGCAATTTTGAAAAAAAATATATATTTTTTACTTTTTGGTACAATACATATCCAAAAAAAAAAAACGAATTTATTCATCAGTTTAGGCCAAAATGTATTCTTCTACATATTTTTGGTCAATAAAATTGCAAAAAGCGTTTATTGATTGGTTTGCGCAAATGTTACATAGTCAGGTTGAAAAAAGACACAAGTCCATCTAGTTCAACCAAAAAAAATAAAAAATAGAAAAATGATATATAATCATGCAATCCCATATACAATCCTTCACCCACAGTTGATCTAGGTCAGTGGTTCTCAACTCCGGACCCACCAACAGGCCAGATTTTCAGTATTACCTTGGGGAGATGCAGACTAGAATACTGCAATCACTGAGCAGCAAACGATATCACCTGTGATGTATTTCAGTTATCCTGCAAACCTGGCCTGTTAGTGGGTCCTGAGGACCGGAGTTGAGAACCACTGATCTAGAGGAAGGCAAAAAATCCCAGCATAGCCAATGATCCAATTTGCTATAGCGGGGGAAAAGATTCCTTCCTGATCCCTCGAGAGGCAATCAGATATCCCTGGATCAACTTTACCTATAAATGTTAGTACCCAGTTATATTATTTACAAGTTATCGGGTCTACAAACTATGAGAATTGATTTATGGTGTTTTTATTATTATTTTTTTTTTTTTATTAGTAATGGCGGCAATCTGAGATTTGTATCGGGACTGTGATATTGCGGCGGTCATGTCGGACCATTTTTCACACTTTTTGGGACCAATGACATTTATACAGCAATCAGATATAAAAATAGCCCCTGATTACTGAATAAATGTCACTGGTAGTGAAGGGGTTAACCTGTAGGGGGCGATCAAAGGGTTAGTTTGTTCCCTCACTGTGTTCTAACTGTGTGGGGGCTGGGCTGGCAGGGGCATGACAAATCTAACTGATCCCAATCACAGGGATCAGTAAATCATTGTTATGTCCCCTGACACAATGGGGAACCGCCGTGTTTACATTGGCAGTTCCCTGTTCTTCCTCTGTAGTAGGCGATCGCGGGTCGCCGGTGGACATCGAGTCCACCCGACCCGTGGTCACACTCACAGAGCGTGCATGAGAGCGCGCCCGCCCGTGACTGCGCAAATCGCCGTTTATATACGACGATTTGCGCAGCGGAGCCACTTTGCAGCAGCAAAAGTACGCAAGGTGGTCGGCAAGTGGTTAACAGACTTACAATTCAACACTGCCACAAATTTGTAGCAAGTTATCCTTGATATCTGGGATGTGATAGATGCATTAGTTTTCTTTTTTTAGGCTTTTTTTCCCTTTATTTTCATCTGCTGATCCAGCCAGCAAGTCTATTGTTTTTCAAAAGACCAAGCTCTCTTGCAGATGTAGCAATTCGAGGGATGAGACAAACCATTCACCACTGACAGAGGTGGTTAAAATGATCAGTTTTTATTTATTTATGTAAAACCTTTATGACAAAAGGGGGAAAAAAAACATGTTTGCTGTAATTGCTTATAACGTATTATCTGGAGTTTGGCTTCGATTTTTTAGTGTATCTAAATCTGCTAATACATCTATCACTCCCCTCCCCTCAGACTGACAATGCTGCTGTCTGCTGTGCCCCAGTGCTTCTTCATCCAGAGTTGTGTCTCACTAATGCCGAAGATGTGTTGCTGGCCAGATCATCAGGTGAAAACAGAGGGAAAAAAAGCCTAAAAAAAGAAAGCTAATGGGCCGTCACATCTAATGTTTGCAAATCTGCAATGTATTATATTCTTTATTTTGGGTTCAATACCACTTTAACCACTTCAGCCCCGGAAGGTTTTGCAGCTTTAGGACCAGAGCACTTTTTGCGATTCGGCACTGCGTCGCTTTAACTGACAATTGCGCGGTCATGCGACGTTGTACCCAAACAAAATTTGCGTCCTTTTTTCCCCACAAATAGAGCTTTCTTTTGGTGGTATTTGATCGCCTCTGCGTCATTTCTTATCGCCGCTATAAACAAAAGAAGAGCGACCATTTTGCAAAAAAACCCAAATTTGTTACTTTTTGCTAAAATTCAAATCCAAAAAAAAAATATAAAAAAACTTTTTTTTTCACCGTTTTTGGCCGATTTATATTCTTCCTCATATTTGCGATAAAAAAAATCGCAATCGGCGTTTATTGATTGGTTTGCGCAAAAGTGGCCGCGTTTACGGATGATGAGAATTCATTTCTGGGGTTTTTATTTTTTTTTTATTTTTTACTAGTAATGGCGGCGATCTGCGATTTTTAGCTGTACTGCGATATTTCAGCGGACATGTCGGACATTTTTGACACATTTTTGGGACCAATGACATTTATTCAGCGATCAGAAATTTAAATGTCCACTGATTACTGTATAAATGTCATTGGCAGTGAAGGGGTTAACCTGCAGGGGGAGAGCTAGGGGTTAACTGTGTTCCCTGGGTGTGTTCTTACTGTGGGGGGGTTGGGCTAACATGGGCATGAGAGATCTAACTGATCCCAGTGACAGGGATCAGTAGATCTCTCATGCCCCACTGACAGGGCGGGGAACCGCCGTGTTTACAGGTGCCCCCTGGTGGCCAAAATGCGAATCGCCGTATATTTACGGCAATTCGCGCCCAGCTCCCCGACTGCCGCCGTGAATACACGGCGCGCGATCGGGAAGCAGTTAAAGTGTTAGTCTAATAACAACTTGTATTTCAGTTTTAGGTATATTTAGTGCCAAGCCTGGAAGGCTCGCCTTGGATTTGCCTGGTGAGCTCAGTCTTAAGCCTCGTACACACGAGCCGGTGGTTGGTCAACCGAACGTCCAACTTTTGTCTAAATTGGGCGACGGTTTGGTCTAGTGTACTAACGTGAAGCAAGTAATCACCCAACAAAGCTGAACGTAGTGATGTGTTACGAGCGTATAAAGAGGAAGTTCAGGTGAATGTGATTTGTGAATTAGGAACACAGGTTACACGACCGAACACCTACTGGATTCCGAGCATGCGTGTTTAGCACTTCCAAATATGGTTGGCCAACCTCTGTAGACACGAGCCAACAATCGGCCAAAGCCTTGTTGGCCAACACAAGTTTTCTAGTCTCGTCATCCAACAGAAGTTGGACGACCATTGGAAATCAGCTGTAGAATCGGCCGTACACATGATCGGATTATTGGCCAACAGGCTGTTGGACGACCGTTGTTGACCGATAATCGGACCGTGTGTACGAGCCTTAAAAGTAGAACTAAAGGCAACATTTTTTTTTTTCCATTTTGGAGAGAACAAGGGAGGGTTACAGCACCTGCCAGGTTTTTTTTGCCATCTGTGTCCAATAAGGGAGATTTCCCTTCACTTCCTGTCTAATAGCCAAACAGGAAGTGGGAGGAAAATCCCTTCAAAGTGAGGGAATCCACTTGTCACCAGAACTAGTGTCCCCAATTGGAAGGTTTGCTCTTTATTGAGGTTCTGGGGACAACCCGAAATGTGGCGTTCTTTTGGTCATCTGTGTCCCATTGGGGAAATTTCCCTTTACTTTCTGCCCAATAGTCAAACAGGAAGTGAGAGGAAATCCCTTCAAAATGAGGCAATCTCTGCTTGTCACTATAACTAGTGTCCCCCATAGGAAGATGTGCCCTCTATTCCTGTTTTAGGGACAACCCAAAATTTGGGGGTTTTCTTTAACTGTCACTTTTGATAATAATGGTAAACATGACAAATAGAGGGGGTGAATCTCCCTAATGAGGGCACAGACAGAACTTCCAAACAAGCTGCTGATAAGGCCTGTGCTTGGAATTCACAATTGTAGGTCCAGTTCACGTCTGGTTTGTTCACATTGTGGCCAGCCAAGCCCCTAAAACATGTTGGCTACTTTTTTGGATTGTAGCCCTGATTTTTAATGGACAAAAAGATGTATTTGGACCTCTTTCAATTCTCGTTACAGAAATAAAATCCTGACAGGGGCTCTAATCCTTCTCCACTTTGTTAAAAACTAAGGTAGCGCCCACTACCATAGGTAGGTGCTTAGAGGTAGGTTTTTGTTTGAGAGTAGGCAAATTTATTCAGGCCTGATTGTTTTTATGGCAAAATTGCCATGAACCAAGGACCTATCCTGATTGTTTTTATTCTGGGCAGGGGAGTGGCTCAGGGAGAGCTGGAGACTGCAGGAAGCAACACCCCTTGGTAACCCCTCCCTTCTCCTCTGAGAAAGTTCTGGAAAAGGGGATTGGAAAAGAGGTGAGGCTTTCTGAAGTATATTAAGGAGCCTTGACCAATCCCCAACCTGGATTGGCAGGAAAGAGTCTCCTCTTCCCTCCCCAATGGTTCCCCACAACGAAGGACGTCAGAGGTCGAGAGGGACTCGGTGAGGGGACGGGTCTTATTTTTGTTAGTCCTATCCAGGAACCAAGTACCGTTAAAACGGTATTTTTGTTAGTCCGGACTTATTTAAACGGATGAGAGTTTGTTTTTGGATGGAGATTCGTGGATGGATACCATCACCCGCGATGGAATCAAAAATTGTTTCACCTCTTCCTAATCTCGGGGACAGTCCTAAAATAAAGACATTGCTCTTAACTTTCTCCAGGTTTATGTAGAAAAACAGGTAATTTTTAGTCCCGATGTTAGGTTTTTTCATCGGTTGTACAAAATCCCCGAACCGACCGGTGTTACACTTGTTTGGTCTGCACTTGACCTGGATGTTAACACTTAAGGT
>BLSH010241940.1:15266-52159 GCA_018402905.1 Glandirana rugosa
GTGTTGGCTACCTCCTCCACCGCCACTTTCACCGCCTCATCAACCTCCAACTCCACATCCACCGCCATTTTTTATTTTTTTAATATGATTTTAGGTTAAAACTTATTTTAAGCTATTTCCCTATCCCCTTTTCTTTGTAGGGCAATTGCCCTAGTCTTACCTCCATTTCCTTCCTTTTGCAGACCTCTAGGACTTTCCAGGACTTTGTTACAGCCATTTTTGTGCCTAAAAGTTCGGGTCTCCATTGATTTCAATGGGGTTCGGGGTCCGTGTCAAAGTTCGGGTCCAGTCTGGACCCGAACTCGGACTTTGTCCCAAAGTTCGGCCGAACCAGCAAAACCCGAATTTCCAGAGGTTCGATCAACTCTAGTCCTAACATCTGAGGTCTATAGGCATGGGGACCAAGATGGCAGGCATGTACACCCAGGGAACCTTCCGAGCTATGACCAATGATGGATCCTCCGTCACTAAACCATCACTCCTGACCCAAATGGCTGCTAGATTTCTCCTTCCCCGAAAATATTGGCTATGACTCAGCTTCTCATAGAGATCCCAGCAAAAGTCCAGCATATTCAACAGAAGCACCATTCGCCAGCTCTGGTTGCTGAAAGATTGTTACCCAAACTAGCTTATTTCATAAGCTGATTGTCTTCACCGAATGCATCAAGACACTGATGTTAGTATGTTATATTATACTTGCCTTGTGTTTGTCTGGTTTCATAAGCTGATTGTCTTCACCGAATGCATCAAGACACTGATGTTAGTATGTTATATTATACTTGCCTTGTGTTTGTCTGGTGCCTTGAGCTCAGTCTTAAGTGAAAAATGTGGAACTTCACAGACAGAGTAAAAGAGGGAGCCCTCTGGCATTCCCAGTCCCATTTTACATGGTTCAGCTTTGCGAGATGTGGCTCCGAATCCACCCCACCAGCTCTAGACACACTCAGATTCCTCAGTACTTCGACCCTAGGCCTGGTCAGGTATCACAACATATTGCTCACAAGGTTTCCCAGTAGTTTCCAGTTTTAGTCTATAGGCTATCCTGACCAATACTTGTGATCCAATGGGATAGGGGCTCAGGTGGTAGGTGTGTGTACTCAGGGAACCTTCCCAGCTACAACCACAGACTGACACTCCATCATTAAACCACAACTCCTGACCCCAACCAGCTGCTAGATTTCTCTTTCCCAAAATATTGGCTATGCCTCTGCATCTCAAGGAGATCCCACCACCAGTCCAGCATGTTCAACAGAAGCACCACTCTCCAGGTCTGGTTGACGGGTTAACCCTTCATCACTAAACCACCACTCGTGATCTGAACTGGCTGCTATATTTCTCTTTCCCCAAGATATTGGCTATGCCTCTGCATCTCATAGGCATCCAACCACCAGTCCAGCAGGTTCAACAGAAGCACCATTCACCAAGTCTGGTTGCTGAAAGATTGCTACCCAACCAAGCTTATTTCATATGCTTATTGTCTTTAATAAACCCATCAACAAAACATTGATGTTATATTATATTAAACATGTAAAAGATCTAAAACTTCACAGCCAAAGTGTAAGAAGGCCCCCTGACACCCAGCCAGTTCTGAGCACCAAGAGCCCACGGTTCAACTTTGCAGAGGCAGCGAGCTAAGGCTCTGACTCTGCCCCACTGGCACTTTGCACACTCAGTTTCCGCAGTACTTTGGCCCTAGGCTGGGTCAGGAATCATAACTCATATTTTGTTTACAAGGCCTCAACAGTTCCAGTTATAGTTCATAGGGGATCCCATCCAACACCTGGAGCCCACAGGCATTGGGGACCAGATAGTGGGTGCATGCGCCCAGGGAACATACCCATTCACTGCTACTTACAGACCCTCAATCCATAGGCCGCCACTCTCTTCCAAAATTCTGACCCTGAAAAGGCTAAACCACTGTGTTGCAAATACATGGTTACAGGGCAGTTGCAGCACAGCCCCTTTTGCATTAATGGGTTGAGTTCATAGGGGATCCCATCCAACACTTGAGGCCCATAGGCATTGGGGACCCATGCGCCAAGGGAACATACTCAGCCACTGCTACTTACAGACCCTCCATCCATAAGCCACCACTATCTTACAAACTCTGACCCCTAAAAGGCCAAACTACCGTTTTGCAACCACGAGGTTGCAGGGCAGTAGAGGCACAGCTCCATTAGCATTAATGGGTCCATTTTAGGGGCCATGCTGCCCAACGAACATGACGGGGTTTAATTTTTGCCATGGTCAGAAAGCTCAACCTAACTGCCTGCTTTACCTCTCTCTCTGGCCACCCATGTGAACCAGTCCTACAAAACATTTTAATGATGTACAGAATGAGAGGCAACTAAGGTCTTACAAATTACAGCCCAAATACATGGGAAAACCAAGTCCATAAATATGGCAGAATGTACCAAAAATATGATTGTTAACCTTATATAATTGTTCTCAATTATCAGGTATCACAGGAGTAGTTCTGTAGGGTTCACGATGCTGTCCCAGACAACTCCTACCCTAGCTCCTCCTAAAACACCCAGTGGGGGGCACACTACAGTTTAACATTACACTTCTACAAGAGAAAGCAGGATGCAGGGAACTCCAGGGACTTCTTACCCCTGGAGCCCTCAGGAAATATAATAAGCAAGTGAGTGATTCAACATGACACCATCCACTACATAAAGTTTACTATAGACTAGGAGCAAGCACATTGACTCTCCACCTTAAACATTGTGGGAATATTTCAACTTTAATAGTGCATTATTGAAAGAGCATTGATGTGGGTTGTGTTGTGTACTAATGTGCATTGTGTTAAGGCAACACATTAAATATTAATGGACTCCAAAGGCAAAACAACATAGCCAAAACTCAATATGACCCATTTATACTAAGGCAGTGTGCCACAAGGCACGAGGATGTGGTGGGCTGCAGTATGGGTGCATTGTGCACTTCTGTTTTTTGGTTATGCATGAGTGAGAACGGACCCATTGCAGAGTTATTCATTTTTTGCCTGCACTGCAGTGTGTTTAACACAAAGGCGACCATAGCCAGAAACACAGAGGGTGCTTTTTATAGATCTCCTGAGAGTCTTAGGACTCATGGCCAATTGAGTCTCAGGACCCACTTCCTGTCCAGCCGGGAGGAGAAGCAACGGTCCCGGATCTTCCCTCGGCAAGCTGGAGCGAGGAGCAGCTGGTGGAGGGGCGGAGGGGAAGCAAAAGCCCCTTTAAGCTTCCAGGAGCCCTACCCCAGACCTTGTCATCGGCCTAAGGTAAGGCTACTGATTGCCGCCTTCCTGTCTGTATTCCGCATGGAGGGGAGGTTTGTTTGCCGTCACCCCAAAATATTGAGCACCAGACGCCACTGCTTTTGCAAAGGATGGAGAAGATCCCCGTGCCCCCAGGTGGTGTTGGGGGACCTCAGTGTGGGTCATCCGAGGCCTCATATACGGGGGATTTTGTTCATTGTGAATGGTAGATAATTGTTGTGACATCTGATAGCAAAGTTTGTACCATCATGCTGCAGTCAATTCTGATATTATAGAAATAATTCTGTCATCCCTCTCTCACAATACCCCTGATGAAAGGATTGAACGCTTCCTGAAACGCCGGTTGAAGAGTACATGTCACTGCCACTAGTGTATTTATATGTACTGCATATTTTCAGGCTCAGCTGTGCTACTTTTCAATATTATTTTAACGTTTGTACTATCACCATGTATTTGCAAAAAAGCAGTGCACTAGTCTTGGAAACGCGCTGCAACTGGATTGCACAGTAAATTTATACTATGCAATTCGGTGCAGGCACGGGTTTCCTGCACCATGTTCTAATGTGAACCTAGCCTTAGTGTTCTGTCAGCCTTCAGTCTTTTCACCATTGGTGGCCACTCGGAGCATGGGCGCTGCACCCCCATCCATGCGTCCGGCCACCTAATCTACATGCAGGGCGCCGGACGCATGGATTTCAATGCAGGTTTTTTTTTTTGAAGCACGTGATTAGAGCCTGAGGCTCTAATTAGCTTAAAAAAAGGGAGGGCTTGGGGTGCAGAGCACTGCGCCCTGACCCCACCTAGTTGTGTGACATTAGCGAATTAATATCCGCTAATGTCTTCCTGTTTTTTCTCCTAGATCCCGGCCAATCAGCGGGTCCAGAGACCCTAGCCAGGAGTCCTAAGATCCTAGTGGCCAGATCCCAGGACTCCTGATTGACCGGGGAGAGAGACACAGGGATGAAGGTAAGTGTGGGGCTGGCAGGAGATGGGCGAGTGAGCAAAGCGGGGCTGGCTGGCGACGGGTGAGGAATCGATCGAGCAACAGGGGGAAGTTGGTTTGGTGGTGGTCGGATGGATGGCTGGCTGGGGGGGACCGCTGCCTGCCCCCCTCCCCCCCAGGAAATTTGAGCACCAACCGCCACTGCTTTTCACCCAGCAGCAGACTCCCAGAGCAGAGATAATAAAATGAAGCCCTAATCATCAGTCAGCGTATTTTTAATAAATAATTTTTTCCATCGTCCTAGGGGACACCCAAGGAGTCAGCAATTAACGGGCCAGCAACTGGGAATGCAGGCAGTAGATGGTATTATATCCTTATAAAGTGAATTGACTTACTTCTTTTTGCTGTCCCTTTTGGCAGCCTTCTCCAGGATGGCCCTCCGCCTCAAGTAATCGTTCTGGATTTCATTGTACTTAGTGGTGTGCTCTTTGATCAGGTCAGTGGTTTTCTTATGGTGCCTTTTTACGAGATCTTTCATTTCTTTATAATGCTTCTTCTGGAGCTTCACAAATGATTTCTGCTGCTTCAGTTCATCGATACTCTGAGGTTCAACCTCTGTAACAAACATTGACAGAGCCAGCTTTGGTACATGCATAGAGAATGGAAAAGAAAAGTCCAATGTTTTAATTATTGAAGATACACTATATTGTCAAAAGTATTGGGACGCCTGCCATTACATGCACATGAACTTTAACGGCATCCCAGTCTTAGTCCATAGGGTTCAATATTGAGTTGGCCCATCCTTTGCAGCTATAACAGCTTCAACTTTTCTGGGAAGGCTGTCCACAAGGTTTATGGCAATGTTTGACCATTCTTTCAGAAACGCATTTGTGAGGTTAGGTACTGATGTTGGACGAGAAGGCCTGGCTTGCAGTCTCTGCTCTAATTCATCCCAAAGGTGTTCTGTTGGGTTTGGGTCAGGACAGTCAAGTTCCTCCACCCCAAACTCACTCATCCATGTCTTTATGGACCTTGCTTTGTGCACTGGTGTGCAGTCATGTTGGAACAGGAAGGGGCCATCCCCAAACTCTTCCTACAAAGTTGGGAGCATGAGATTGTCCAAATGTCTTGGTATGCTGACACCTTAACAGTTCCCTCCACTGGAACTAAGGGGCCAAGCCCAACCCCTGAAAAACAACCCCACACCATAATCCCCCCTCCACCAAATGATTTGGACCAGTGCACAAAGCAAGGTCCATAAAGACATGGATGGGCGAGTTTGGGGTGGAGGAACTTGACTGGCCTGCACAGAGTCCTGACCTCAACCCGATAGAACACATTTGGGATGAATTAGAGGGGAGACTGCGAGCCAGGCCTTCTCATCCAACATCAGTGCCTGACCTCACAAATGTTCTTCTGGAAGAATGGTCAAACATTCCCATAGACACTCCTAAACCTTGTGGACAGCCTTCCCAGAAGAGGTGAAGCTGTTATAGCTGCAAAGAGTGGGCCAACTCAATATTGAACCCTACAGACTAAGACTGGGATGCCATTAAAGTTCATGTGCGTGTAAAGGCAGGCATCCCAATACTTTTGGTAATATAGTGTATTTCTGGGCAGAATGGGCACTCGGATCTAACTAGTCCTCCAAGTCAGACCCAATAGTTACTATATCACTGCTTTACTGGTAGTTGTACTGTTGCAGATTTTACTGTCATACAATATCTCACAAAAGTGAGTACACCCCTCACATTTTTGTAAATGTTTTGTTCTATCTTTTCATGTGACAACACTGAAGAAATGACACTTTGCTACAATGTAAAGTAGTGAGTGTACAGCTTGTATAACAGTGTAAATTTTCTGTCCCCTCAAAATAACAACACACAGCCATTAATGTCTAAACCGCTGACAACAAAAGTGAGTGCACCCCTAAGTGAAAATGTCCAAATTGGGCCCAAATTGTCAATATTTTGTGTGAAGACCATTGTTTTCCAGCACTGTCTTGACCCTCTTGGGCATGGAGTTCACCAGAGCTTCACAGGTTGCCACAGGAGTCCTCTTCTACTTCTCCATGACGACATGACAGAGCTGGTGGATGTTAGAGACCTTGCGCTCCTCCGCCTTCCGTTTGAGGAGCCCCACAGATGCTAAATAGGGTTTAGGTCTGGAGACATGCTTGGCCAGTCCATCACCTTTACCCTCAGCTTCTCTAGCAAGGCAGTGGTCTCCTTGGAGGTGTGTTTGGGGTCGTTATCATGTTGAAATACTGCCCTGTGGCCCAGTCTCCAAAGGGAGGGGATCATTCTCTGCTTCAGTATGTCACAGTACATGTTGGCATTCATGGTTCCCTCAATGAACTGTAGCTCCCCAGTGCTGGCAGCACTCATGTAGCCCCAGACCATGACACTCCCACCACCATGCTTCACTGTAGGCAAGACACACTTGTCTTTGTAATCCTCACCTGGTTGCCACCACACACTCTTGACACCATCTGAGCAAAATATGTTTATCTTGGTCTCATCAGACCACAGGACATGGTTCCAGTAATTCATGCCTTTAATCCGCTTGTCTTTAGCAAACTGTTTGCAGGCTTTCTTGTGCATCATCTTTAGAAGAGGCTTCCTTCTGGGATGACAGCCATGCAGACCAATTTGATGCAGTGTGCGGCGTATGGTCTGAGCACTGACAGGCTGACCCCCCACCCCTTCAACCTCTGCAGAAATGCTGGCAGCACTCATATGTCTATTTCCCAAAGACAACCTCTGGATATGACGCTGAGCACTCAACTTCTTTGGTCGACCATGGCGGGGCCTGTTCCGAATGGAACCTGTCCTGTTAAACCGCTGTATGGTCTTGGCCACCGTGCTGCAGCTCAGTTTCAGGGTCTTGGCAATCTTATAGCCTAGGCCCTAGGCCATCTTTATGTAGAGCAACAATTCTTTTTTTCAGATCCTCAGAGAGTTCTTTTCCATGAGGTGCTATGTTGAACTTCCAGTAACCAGTATGAGAGAGTGAGAGCGATAACACCAAATTTAACACATCTGCTCCCCATTCACACCTGAGACCTTGTAACACCAACGAGTCACATGACACCGTGGAGGGAAAATGGCTAATTGGGCCCAGTTTGGTCATTTTCACTCACTGTTGTTGCCAGCAGTTTAGACATTGATGGCTGTGTGTTGAGTTATTTTGAGGGGACAGCAAATTTACACTGTTATACAAGCTGTACACTCACTACTTTACATTGTAGCAAAGTGTCATTTCTTCAGTGTTGTCACATGAAAAGATAGAATAAAATATTTACAAAAATATGAGAGGTGTACTTACTTTTGTGAGATACTGTAAATAGGGGATAAAGCAACTTTAAAGACAATCTGTAATCTTTTTAGCGTTTTCATGTATGCAAATGTAATCAACTTAATGTAAATAGCCTCATCAACGTTAAAAAAAAAAGGCTTGTATTATATATAGTTTACAATTATATATGTAAATAGGGGCAGCCATATTTGCTTGATACCAATGTATGCTGTGCTTTGGAAAAACAGTGTTCTGGTTGTGTTTTATTGCTTTTCTCTGTGGGTTAGCACAGGCTCGTAATGGTTCACTCAAAACAATGCTGGCTCAACCACTTGACCTCCGGAAGGTTTTACCCCCTACGTGACCAGACAATTTTTCTTCTATTCAGCACTGCGTTACTTTAACTGGCAATTATGTGGTCGTGTGAAGCTGTACCCAAATTACATTTATATATTTTTTTTCACACAAATAGAGCTTTCTTTTGATGATATTTTATCACCACTGGATTGTTTATTTTTTATTCTATAAATGAAAAAAGACTGAAAATTTTGAAAAAATATATTTTCTACTTTAGGTTATAAAACAAAACCAGTAAAAAAACAATCAAAAAAATGGAACTTCTTCCTAAATGCAGAACAAAATGTATTCTGCTACATGTCTTTGGTAAAAAAAAAAATCCCAGTAAGTGTATATTAATTGGATTGTGTGAAAGTTATAGCCTCTACAAACTATAGGATATACAAGGGCGTAGCATAAGGGGTTGCAGGGGTCACAATCGCAAACCTGCCCCTAGCTCAGTGGTTCTCAACTCCGGTCCTCGGGATCCACTAACAGGCCAGGTTTGCAGGATAACTGAAATACATCACGGGTGATATCATTTGCTGCTCAGTGATTGCAGTGTTCTAGTCTGCATCTCCCCAAGGTAATACTTAAAATCTGGCCTGTTGGTGGGTCCCGAGGACCGGAGTTGAGAACCACTGCCCTAGCTCCAGGGGGCCCCTGAAGTCTCCCTCCACAAAGTCCAGCTCCGATCTGCCCTAGGGCCCCACAGCCAGTTCTCATTGGCTGGGGAGAAGTTGTGAGCCATTTCCTTAATGGAGAGGAGCATGGGGTAAGAAAAACCCAAGATGGGGAAATGTCTGTGCTGTTTGCTGGCAACATGGAATGGTAACCAAGCTCAACGAGGCAAGAGGAGGAGAGTGCCGTCCTGTAGCCATGATGGGACCGATGTCACTGGTGAGGTAAGACACTGCTCCTACTTACCAGCTGGGACTCTCTGTACCCCCTTCCCCACCCAGGCATGCCCGCTTACCGCCCTTCCCTGACAACTGGGGAAAAGACACACTCCTCCAGGAGGTGACCTTCCCCCAACACCTGCCAACACTGACTTTGTCCCCCCAGATCTAAGTTGGCCCCCCCCCCCCCCCAAAGCCCCTTGACCACCCCCTTCGCCCTGGATGCTATGCCCGGCAGCTGAGCTCCTTTCCCATTACAGCACTCTATACTGCTCCTCCACCGCAGGGCTGATATCACATTCCTTTACAACACAGCCAGTCAGCTACAATCTGCACAGGGTGCATCTGCCTACTGCAACTACACTGCCATTCCAACCACAGGTCAGAACGGCAATATAAGAGCCAGATACGCCCTGTGAAGGCTGACAGACTGTGTGTAAAGGAATGTGATTTCAGCCCTGTGTATTGTGGGGGTGAGGAGCTGTATACAGTGCTGGAATGGGAAAGGAGCTCTGCCAAGTGACCTGCCAGGGGTCCCTGTCCTCTGATTCTCCAGCGGTGATCCCTGTCCCCTGATTCTCCAGCGATGATCCCTGTCCCCTGATTCTCCAGCGGTGATCCCTGTCCTCTTATTCTCCAGCGATGATCCCTGTCCCCTGATTCTCCAGCGATGATCCCTGTCCCCTGATTCTCCAGCGATGATCCCTGTCCTCTGATTCTCCAGCGGTGATCCCTGTCCTCTGATTCTCCAGCGGTGATCCCTGTCCTCTGATTCTCCAGCGGTGAATGTGAACCCTGTCCTCTGATGTAAGGAGGGACTCTGGGAACTCAAAACTCTTAAGCTACTGAGTATCTTGACGTGCAGTGGGTGTATCTGCATGCATGGTGGAAGTGATGGGGGGTAGTGAGGGGCCCAGGTCAACTTTTGCATTGGGGCCGAAAAGTTTCAAGCTACGCCTCTGTGGGATATACTGTATACTAGAATTTACACAGCTATAGATGTTATACTGTAATGGCGGTGATCAGTGACTTATAGTGGGACTGTGATAGGGTGGTGGGCAATCTGGCGCTAAAAGACCTTTATCTGGGAGGGTCATTCACTGACAGTGATGTCGCTAGTGATCATCAGTGATCAGTGATAATACTGTATACCAGTCGTTTCCAAACTGCAGCCCAGGGGCCAGATGCGCCACTTTGCTTGCTTTTATCTACCCTGGAGCACTATTATATACACGGATACCAACAATGGGGCATAATTCTCCCCACTGATATCAATAACGGGGCACATTTCCTCTTAATGACACCAATGATGGGGCACTATTCCTCCCAGTGACACTAATGATGGGGCACTATTCCTCCCAGTGACACCAATGATGGGGACTATTTCTCCCAATGACACCAACATTTCCTCCCAGTGACACCAACGATGGGACACTATTCTTCCCACTGACACCAATAATGAAGCACAATTAAGTCCAGTGAAACAAATGATGGGGCATTATATTTCCCCCTCTAAAGTCTGAAGGACACTAAACTGGCTCTTTGTTTAGAAAGTATGGAGACCCCTGCTGTACAAGAACACTGTACTAATGACACTGGCTGGGAAGGGGTTAACATCTAGGGGCAATCAAGGGGTTAAATGTGTGCCCAACAATGTGTAATATGTGCTGCTTTCACGTTCTGATCTGGCTGTTTATTGTCCCTGCTTTTCAGGGAGAAGAAACAGACAGATTGCTGTTCTCTATACACAGAGTTCTGTGTGTTTATAAGCACAGATTTCTGCTTGTGATTGGACACAGCCAATCAGCAGGTTTCAGCCAAACCCATTGGCTGGCATCTGCTGCCAAACTCGTGCTGTGCCCAATCATACGTGTACGTGACTGTGCCTGCACCTGCAGCTCACTCGCAGGTTATTTACTGTGAGCAGTCAGCAGGTGGTTAAAGCTGACATAGACAGGCAGCATGGGGAATATCAGCATGGTGGTGTAGTTTTTAAAATGTTTTATTGTATGTGAATCTTGCTGTATTGGGCTTGATTATGTACAGTTTTATGACTGTTGACAAACAGTGGCAAATAATGACAAAATCCCAGCCCCTTTGTTACGCATAGCTGCGGGGCGGAGAATTACAGGATTGAGCCGGCTCCCTGCTATCATTTGGCAGCTTCCCGCGGGTTGGGCCTGACCCTCACCTCATCACTACTGAACATCAATGTAAGGGGGAACAAAAAAAAGAGGATATGGAATCTGCTGCGCTTCTTCAACCTTTATTGCATCTTCTATAAAATCATCACACACAGTGTGGGGTACAGCTGAAAGATAACGCGTTTCGCGCTACATTTATCACTTACTCGCAACATCATAAGGAGGTTATCAATAAGTGCTAACTGTAGCGTGAAACCTGTTAACTTTCAGCTGTACCCCACGCTGTCTTTTTTCCACCAGACTAACTATGTACAGAGCCTCGAAAAAGTATTCATTCTCCTTGAGATTTTCCACTTTTTGTCATGTTACAACCAAAAACATAAATTTATTTTACTGGGATTTTATGTGATAGACCAACACAATTTACCTTCAGAAGTCACCTAATTAGTAATTAGAGTCCACCTGTGTGTCATTTAAGCTCAGTATAAATACAGCTGTTCTGTGATGCCCTCAGAGATTTGTTAGAGAACCTTAGTGAACAAACAGCATCATGAAGGCCAAGGAACCCACCAGACAGGTCAGAGATAAAGGATAGAGAGGGATAAAGCAGGGTTAGGTTACGAAAAAAATCCCAAGCTTTGAACATCCCACGGTGCTCTGTTCAAGCCATCATCCGAAAATGAAAACAGTATGGCACAACTGCAAACCAACCTACCAAGACATGGCCGTCCACCTAAACTGACCGGCCGGGCAAGGAGAGCATTCATCAGAGAAGCAGCCAAAAGGCCCAATGGTAACTCTGGAGGAGCTGCAGAGATTCACAGCTCAGGTGAGGAAATCTGTCCACAGGACAACTATTAGTCAAATCTGGCCTTTATGAAAGAGAGGCAAGAAGAAGGCCATTGTTGATAGAAAGCCATAAGAAGTCCCATTTTCAGTTTGCGAGAAGCCATGTGGATGACACAGCCAACATTTGGAAGAAAGTGCTCCGGTCAGATGAGACCAAAATTGAACTTTTTGGCCTAAAAGCAAAACGCTATGTGTGGCAGAAAACTAACACTGCACATCACCCTGAACACACCATCCCCACTGTGAAACATGGTGGTGGGAGCATCATGGTGTGGGGATGCTTTTCTTCAGCAGGGACAGGGAGGCTGGTCAGAGTTGATGTGAAGATGGACGGAGCCAAATACAAAGCAATCTTAAAAAAAACCTGTTAGAGTCTGCAAAAGACTTGAGAATGGAATGGAGGTTCATCTTCCAGCAGGACAATGACCCTAAACATACAGCCAGAGCTACAATGGAATGGTTTAGATCAAAGCATATTCATGTGTTAGAATGGCCCAGTCACAGTCCAGACCTAAATCACATTGAGAATCTGTGGCAAGACTTGAAAATTCAATCTGACAGAGCTTGGGATATTTTGCAAAGAAAAATGGACAAAAATGTCCTCTCTAGATGTGCAAAGCTGGTAGAGACCTCCCCAAAAAGATTTGCAGCTGTAATTGCAGGGGAAGGCGGTTCTACAAAGTATTGACTCAGGGGGGCGCTATACAAATGCCCCCCCACACTTTTTACAGATTTATTTGTAAAAAAATGTTGAAAACCATTTATCATTTTCCTTCCACTTCACAATTATGAGCCACTTTGTGTCGGTCTATCACATAAAATCCCAATAAAATACATTTACATTTTTATTTGTGACATGACAAAATGTAGAAAATTTTAAAGGGGTATAAATATTTTTTCAAGGCGCTGTAACTATGTAGCAGTCAGAATATGTATGTTGCCTCAGCCAATCCCTGGGGGGGGGCACAGTAGGTGGCTGGGGAGTGGATAAATAGTTTGGGTTCTGGGGCAGCCATAGTCTTGAAGGCTGTTTTGCTGATGATCTGTAGAACTAAGGGGTTTTCACTGAGGATCTGGTCTGGAAAGTTCACAGGAGAAATGTCTGGCCGAAATTGAAGGGTGGCATCCAAATATCCAGGGAAATTGTGAGTACAGACTTGAGTATAGGATCCTGGTGACTGTTTGTTGCTACTACCCCTTGTGCATCAGTGCCAGTACTTGCCTGGCCTGGGACATTCCTGAAGGTGTCTCAGGGCTGTCCATTCCCTTGGCATCTATTAGAACAGGGGCCTCCAAACTTTCTAAACAAAGGGCCAGTTTACTGTAGTCCAGACTTTAGGGGGGCGGACTGTGCCCAGTGCAGTTAAACAATGCCCCATCTTTGGTATTAGGGGAGGAATAGTGACCAATTGTTGGTGTTAGTGGAAGGTATTGTGTCCCATTGTAGGTGACAGCGGGAGGAATAGTGCGCTATTGTTGGTGCCCATGGCATGAATAATGCCTCAAGGGCAAGCAAAGGGCTGCACCTGGCTGCAGTTTGGAGACCACTGTAGTAGAGGGACTGCTCTATGAAGTGGTAACAAAGTGAAGAGTGTCCTCCAGTTATTTGTAAATGTTAATGGAGTATCCCAGAGCTCCCTGTGCCCTATCCATGTTTATTCAGCAATACATTTAAAGAAAAGCCAACCCCTAGACCAGTAGTGTCAAACTCGATTTCATTGTGGGCCACATCAGCATTATGATTGCCCATAAAAGGGCCGGTTGTATCTTTAAGACTATATGTCCAGAGCATGCCCTTCCCTTCCATTAGATGTCAAGAGTCACCCCCACCATCAGAAGTTGAATCCTCCACCCTCCCTTACATCAAAGTGCACCCCCTTACCTTATGCTGCTGCTGGGAAGAAGATAGATGCATTGTTGGAAAGCAGAAAGTACAGGGTCTGGAGGAGGACCAGAGATGGGCTGGAGCTCCCCTGCAGCTGCAGGAGAGGTGTGAGGGCCACATGAAATGGCCTGGAGGGCCAGATTCGGCCCGCGGGCCTTGTGTTTGACACCTGTGCCCTAGACTGTTCATTGAGCCAGAAAGAGTGACCGTTACTGTTTGCCTGGCTGCCCCTGCACTTATCTGGTAGAGGAACCTGGGGCAAATCAGCACTACAGATGGATAGAAACCTTACCTATCAATACACTCATTATGAGGTCCTCGGCCGGTGCAGTTTTAGCGGGTACTTTAACAGAACCTAAGAGAAAGAGAGAGAGTTCCATAACTTCATCTTCCAATAGGATCAAGTGATCTAGTGCTCTTGGCATAATATTCTAAAGAGTTTGATAAATCCGTCATATTTATTGTCAGGCTGAACTCTGGCCATCTTGAAATTCCTGAATTACTGCTTGTCTAGGCGGAATGTAATGCAGAAAAATACTTTATTCCTCGCCCCCATAAAGCACCTTTGCTTCTCCCAGTCATGTGGCTGCCTCTTGCCGACGTCATCATGTACAGTGAAGGCCCAGTGGACATCATTGGTCCTGCACTGCAAGCCACCCACATGCCTGGGCAAGGAAACTTGTCAGCTGGGACCTACAATATAAAAATTACAGGAGCCGCTCAAGGCTCCACCAGGCCCTCTTGCAGGACAAATTGCTAGTAGTGCCGACAAAGACAGAGCTGGTCCCAGCTGAAAACATCCAGTAGGAAAAGGAAGTCCTAAAAGTCTCATATTACAGCAAAACCATGAGAGGAGGTGTAGGACAGCCTTAGCTCGGGCTCCAACCAGTCCACGTCCTCCCAACGTGTTTCACCCTGCCGCCGGAGCTTAATCATGACCATTTATGGTAGGTCCTGACCACTGCAGACTGGGGATAGCCCTCAAGAGCTGCAGTTTTGGAGTTGGTCTGATCCAGTCATCTAGCTACTACAATTTGGCATTGGTCAAAGTCACTCAACGCCTTAAACTTGCCTATTTTTTCAACACATTAACTTCAGGGGCAACATGTTCATACTTTTTCGCAGGGTTTTGCTGTTATGAATGACGTTTAGAAAATTGGTGGCTGCCACAAGAATAAGGAGCTTTGCATTACACTTCCCTCACTAAATGAGCAGTAATTCATTAAAGCGGTAGTAAATCCATCAATTTAACAGTTTAAAAACCAGTTCCATTTCCGACACATCCAATGTCTGGTGTCATAGCTGATCACATGTGCAGCATCATGGCAGTGTAGATTAAACAGAGGCCAAGATGGCAGCTTCCTTGCCTGAAAATGATAGGAGAGTTTACTACCACTTTAAGATACAGGGGCGGGCATTTATTACTAAAGTGGAACTTTACTCTCTTAGTCAACATGGACTATTTTTAATCCTTATGCTGGTAACATTAGTCAATATATAGGAAGGTATATTATATTTACTTGTTTTAAACCTTTTTTTTTTGTTGTTTTTTTACAATTTTTCCAGTGTCCCAGGAGTCTCCACAGGAGGAGGGGCTTTCGCAGCTAAGCACACCCTCCTGCATGGATGCCTGAGCTAAGGGCTGATGAATTCCAGGAAAAAAATGCTAAATGAAACATCCGCCCTTACTCAAGATGGCCACGGCTAGAAATGCTAGGTGGGCGTTTTCCGAAGTGATTTCTCAACAAAATAAATGGAGACACGGAAGGATGGGGGAGTTTGCTTTGAATATTAAAAATCAATTAAATTGTATTTTCAGTTTGTGGTGCTCAGATTCAGTATGGTTCGCACTTTAAAACTTTTTATAGCTGTCCGGAGCTCAGCTTTAACCACCTCAGCTTTGGAAGGTTCCTGACCAGGCTGTTTTTTTGCGATACTGCATCGCTTTAACTGACAATTGCGCGGTTATGCGACGTTGTACCCAAATAAAATTGCTGTCCTTTTTCCCCACAAATAGAGCTTTCTTTTGGTGGTATTTGATCACCTCTGCAGTTTTTATTTTTTGCGCTATAAACAAAAAAAAAGCGACAATTTTGAAAAAAAAAAACAATATTTTTTACTTTCTACTATAAAACATATCCAATAGAGAAATGTAAAAAATCAAATTTCTTCATCAGCTTAGGCCGATATGTATTCTGCTACATATTTTTGGTAAAAAAAAATCTCAGTTATAGTTATAGTTATATCATCTACAAACTATGGGATAGATTTATGGACTTTTATATATTTTTTATTATGTTTACTAGTAATAGCGGGACATTGCGGCGGACAAATCGGACACCAAGTGACACTTTTTGGGGACCAGTGACACCAATACAGTGATCAGTGCTAAAAAAAATCACTGTCACTGTACTAATGACACTGGCAGGGAAGAGGTTAACATCAGGGGCTAGCAAAGGGTTAAGTGTGCTCCTAGGAAGGTGCTTTCTAACTGTGTGGTGGAGGGGTGATGCTGTGACTGGAGGAAAACAGAGATCTGTGTTTCTGCAGAAACACAAGATCTCCATTTTCCTCCCTCACAGAACAGCAGTCTGCCTTGTTTACATAGGCAGACAAATGTTCTGCCTCTCCAGTGAACGATAGCCAGAGCTGAGGAGAGAAAACCAGTACAGGTACGTGATTGTGCGCTTAAGGGCTGCCCTGCCGCAGTATATGTTCATGGGGCAGTCCTTAAGTAGTTAAAGCGGAACTACGCTGTATCTGAGCACCACAAATCAAAACTGCTATTTAACCAGTTGCCGACCGCCCGTCGTGGCATGATGACGGCAACTTGGTCTGTTATCGCAAAGCGCCGTCACGTGACGGCGGCCAGGAGAACAAGTACATTGAGCGCGCTCATTGTGTTCCAGGGGGGCCAGGGAGCGGGTACGGCGGACTCGCGGATACCCGCTATCACCCCCCCGAGCGGCAGAATGGAGGTCCTTGTATGTAAACACGGATCTCCGTTCTGACAGAGGGGGAAGGGCTGTGATCACAGGCTTCCTGTATATGGGAGCCCGTGATCACTCCCCTCCTCCAGCCCCCATACAGTTAGAACACACTGAGGGAACACAGTTAACCCTTAGAGCGCCTCCTCCAGGTTAACCCCTTCACTGCCAATGGCATTTACACAGTAATCAGTGCATTTTCATAGCACTGATCGCTGTATAAATGCCAATGGTCCCAAAAAAGTGTCAAAATGGTCCGACATACCCGCCGCAATATTGCAGTCTCAATAAAAATCGCAGATCGCCGCCACAAAAACCCCATAAATGAATTCTCATCATTTATAAACACGGCAACCTTTGTGCAAACCAATCAATAAACGCCTATTGAGATTTTTTTTTTTTTACCAAAAATATGAGGAAGAATATAAATTGGCCAAAACCGATGATAAAAATGTTTTTTTATTTATTTATTTTTTTTTTGATTTGTATTTTAGCAAAAAAGTAAGAAATATTGTTTTTTGTTAAATTGTCACTTTTTTTGTTTATAGCGGCGATCAGAAATGACGCAGAGGGGATCAAATACCACCAAAAGAAAGCTCTATTTGTGGGGAAAAAAAGATGCAAATTTCGTTTGGGTACAACGCCGCACAACCGCGCAATTGTCAGTTAAAGCGACGCAGTGCTGAATCGCAAAAAGTGCTCTGGTCTTAAACTGGGAAATCCTTCCGGGGCTGAAGTGGTTAATTCATTTTTAATATTCAAAGCAAACTCCTCCATCCATCCGTGTCTCCATGCTTTATTTTGTTGAAAAATCGCTTTGAAACCCCCCAATATTTCTAGCCACAGTGGGATAATTGTCCATCTAAGCTGTATATGCTGATGAAGCCCAGATCGGGGCGTAACGCGTACAGAGGGGCAAAGCCACAGATGTTGAAGCTGTCATCACCTGCATACATAAGGATTGTTGGTTTGCGCATGATGCAGTGATCTTGCTGGCCATCTGATGGGAGCTATGCAAACCCTTGATTGTGCTGCTTCTTGATGTTGAGTTGATGGGAGCCATTGAATTATTAATGCTGAATGCCAATTCTTAGGGGAGGCTTACCATGTTGTGTGTAAATGATGTACAAGCTTGATTTGACCTCATCAGTTTTTAAGGGGTCACATCTTTGAGGTGAGCAGATAATATTAATCATGCGGTGGACAGCACAAGTGTGGCGGTGAAGATTGCACACTTTTTCCTGTGAAAGTAGGGACACCATATTGGGACCGTTTCTTTTACGAGTTGCTTATATTTTCTTATTTTGTATGATGATGTTATGCTTGATTTGGAGAAGTCACAAGTGTATGATATACTGTATATTATTCAATATGCGATTGCGCTGCACTTTGGTGTTAAATTAGGAACAGGGGTTCTCAATGGAAAATTACACCTCTTTTTAGAATTTTTAGCCCATTCTGTCCTGGTGATCATTTTATAAAGGGCAAATCTCCCCAACAGGGACATGGGCAGTAGTAAGTCCCCCCTATTTCCCTCAATGTAGCTTTCCTTTAGAGAAATAAAACGACTTACCTGGCGTAGGCTGACTGTGAACATTTTGAGATGATGGCTTAGGAGTTAAAGTAGAAGCGTGATTCAAGCCGTTTTCTGCTGGCGCCGGCCTTGGCTCGCTGTTGGCTTCCAGTGCAACGTCGCCAGCTTCAACCTGAAAACCAGACATTGATGTTTAAGTGATTGATCACTGAAGAGCAATCGTGAATCAAATATGAAAAGGATGCTGATAAACAATGGTGGCCACCACACCTTGTACCAGCGGGGATGATGGAGCCCCTGGCCTAATGGAGGTGGGGGGGGTCCCTAGCCTAATGGGGCAGCACCCGTAATAGGGAAACCAGCAAAGCTACCATAGAGGCACTCACCAGTCCAATCTTCACACATCATGGCAAGCTTTGCCTAGAGGGCCTTCAGAGACTCAATCCCCTAGCTGGGGTTCACTGCCCTGGACTTGTATAGCAGTGGTTCTCAACCCTGTTCTCAAGTACCCCCAACAGGCCATGTTTTGGGAATTTCTCTTAGATAAAATAGCTGTCCAAAATACCAAGCCATTGACTCTGATTTAAAGCACCTGTAGTAGGGAAACCAGCAGGGCTACCATAGGGGCACACGCCAGTCCAATCTTCACACACCATGGCACGCTTTGCCCAGAGGGCCTTCAGAGACTCAATCCCCTAGCTGGGGTTCACTGCCCTGGACTTGTATAGCAGTGGTTCTCAACCCTGTCCTCAGGTACCCCCAACAGGCCATGTTTTGGGAATTTCTCTTAGATAAAAGAGCCGTCCAAAATACCAAGCCATTGACTCTGATTTAAAGCACCTGTAGTAGGGAAACCAGCAGGGCTACCATAGGGGCACACGCCAGTCCAATCTTCACACACCATGGCACGCTTTGCCCAGAGGGCCTTCAGAGACTCAATCCCCTAGCTGGGGTTCACTGCCCTGGACTTGTATAGCAGTGGTTCTCAACCCTGTCCTCAGGTACCCCCAACAGGCCATGTTTTGGGAATTTCTCTTAGATAAAAGAGCCGTCCAAAATACCAAGCCATTGACTCTGATTTAAAGCACCTGTAGTAGGGAAACCAGCAGGGCTACCATAGGGGCACACGCCAGTCCAATCTTCACACACCATGGCACGCTTTGCCCAGAGGGCCTTCAGAGACTCAATCCCCTAGCTGGGGTTCACTGCCCTGGACTTGTATAGCAGTGATTCTCAACCCTGTCCTCAAGTACCCCCAACAGGCCATGTTTTGGGAAATTCTCTTAGCTAAAATAGCTGTCCAAAATACCAAGCCATTGACTCTTATTTAAAGCACCTGTAGTTGGGAAACCAGCAGGGCTACCATAGGGGCACACACCAGTCCAATCTTCACACATCATAGCATACTTTCCCCAGAGGGCATTCAGTAGGGTTGCCACCTCATCTCTTTAAAACCGAGCACATATTAATTATACAGGATCTGTGGATGTTTAAGGTGGTAATTAAATTCTCTTGGTGCCTTATCTGTATTAAATTTTCCTCAGAACAACCTGTGTAATTCATATGTGTTTGGGTTTAAAGGGATGAGGTGGCAACCCTAGCCTTCAGGGACTCTATCCCCCCAGCTGGGGTTTACTGCCCTGGACTTGTAGCAATGGTTCTCAACCCTGTCCTCAAGTACCCCCAACAGGCCATGTTTTGGGAATTTCTCTCAGATAAAATAGCTGTCCAAAATACCAAGCCATTGATTCTGATTTAAAGCACCTGTGCAAGATAAAGGAAAACATGCAAACATGGCCTGTTGGGGGTACTGGAGGACTCAGGTTGAGAACCACCGCTGTATCACCCTGCCAGAAAACACCAGGCAACGACCAGCAACATTACAGGCTGCCCCTGCATCATTCTCTATGTCCATTGTAGGGTCTGGGTACCATTCCTCTTGGCGATGATAGCTATGGGCAATAATTCTGGATAGAGCCCGTCTCCTGATCCTGATGGAACATAGAAGGGCATTTAGGGGCAGGGAAAAAAATGTCAAACTCCTGTGCACGAGGCCAAAGACATATGAGCTTTTCATGCAATATTATAATGATTCCATAAACATGACAAGGAATCCAGGTCAAGTATGCAGAAGGGAAAGTTGCTGTCCAGGCCTCTCATTCCCTCCTAAGGCAAAGCCAAACCTGAAATTGTTCCATTTTGTGTTGTAAGAACCCTAAGCTGGATTCTCAGGGAAACGCAATTAAAATGGCTTTTTTTTTGTCGGTTACAATGAAAACAAACAAAAAAAAAAAAGAGATCATACTTATCTGTTCTGTGCGAGAATGTTGTAGAGAGAAGTCCCTTACCTCCTCTTCTGGTGGTCCCCTGCCTGCGCTGTCACCTTCTCCCTTCTCTGGGTGCCTCCTGTGCTAAGGAAGCCCTGAGCTGGGCTCTGTGTGCCCATAGACACACACAGTGCAGTTATTCCTTGTTCCAATCCCTCCTCACAGGAGTTTGGCTGACAGCAGTAGGAGCCGTATAGCTCCCTCGGCTTTTAGTGTCTCTTGTGAGACCGGGAAGAGAGTGGTGCTGCAGGTAGAGGCAGCATTGGATCAGTGACAGGAGCCAGGTAAGTGTTTAGGGATGGGGGTGGGAAGGACAAGCAGTGGAGTGTTTTTTACCTTAATGTAGACCAGTGGTTCTCAACTCCGGTCCTCAGGACCCACCAACAGGCCAGATTTTAGGTATTACCTTGGGGAGATGCAGACTAGAATACTGCAATCACTGAACAGCAAATGATGTATTTCAGTTATCCTGCAAACCTGGCCTGTTAGTGGGTCCCGAGGACCGGAGTTGAGAACCACTGATGTAGACAATGGATTAAGGGATGTAGCACCCTCCTAGTATGGGATGCTAGCATAGGTGTGCACAGCCAATTGCATTAGGATGTGCACCCCAAAAATCAAACACACATGACTTTCTCTGCAGCATCAGCTGCACTGGACAGTGAATGAAAGGGAAGTGCTGGTGGTGAGCAGCTTCCTGTTCATTCACACACAGAATCATAGTAAACAGATAGTTTACTATGCTTCAGTTATGATTGAACACAGTGAGAGAGTGTGCTCACTGTGTTAATTTAGAGAAGGAAGGAGCCAGTAAATTAAATGATTGATTAGCCCCTTCCCCCACTCTCCATCTTCAGAACATCCCCTACAGCAGCTGGGGGGATAGGAGAGGAGGGAAGCCAGCAACACTGCAGTGGTTGTGGAGGGGCGCAACACGGGAGGAAGCACGGGCAGTAGGAGGAAATGGCACCACACAGAGTGATTGGGGCAGGGGTCTGCAAACTGTGGCCCAGGGGCCAGATGTGGCCCTTTGCCTTTATCTGGCCCTTGGGACACTATTCTTCCCACTTACAGTATATGAGACACTATTCTGCCCTCTGACACCACAAATGAATTCATGCCACTGCCACTAACAATAGGGCACTATTTCTCCCCTTAGTTTCAAAGATGGCGCACTGTTTACTCCCACTGCTGCCTGGAAAATTTTCAATTCAGACTGGCCACAGTCCGGCCCCCCTAAAGTCTGATGGACAGTAAACTGGTCCTTTGTTTAGAAAGTTTGGAGACCCCTGGATTAGGGTGTCCCCAGGCACACCTGGCACACCCCCTGCACACGCCTATGGATGCTAGGTCAATTCAGTTCTTGGCTCCTTGTGTAATCAGGGGAGCAGTAATCATTTGCTCTGCTCTGCTCAGGGTTTCACAGGCTGAGAGTTCGATTGCTTCCCCCTGCCTCCGGCAGAAGCTTCCAGAGCTCAGGGAGGGAAATTCAAATAGCTGTCCTGAATATTTACCATGCCCTGGCTAATCCCGGGGGAGGTGTGACCAGAAGGTGGTCTGGTCAAGAAGGTAAACAGCCAGGTAAACTGGCTTTGATCAGCAGGTAAACAGCCTGGAGCCCTGAGGAGATTGTTCTTCTCCCCGTCAGGGAAGGCGCTGAGAGCTTTAGGGGCTGCTTGCCCCTGAAACACCCTTTTGACTGATTTGCTGCTTTGCTAGGTCTCAGCTAGGGCAGGGCTGAGACCTGGGACTAATCCACAACTGGATGCAGGATTTCTCTATCAGGGGGTTGAGCCTGGAAGGAGATTTCACTCATTGGACCACGTCCAGAGGCAGCTGTCCTGGGGAATTACAAGTAAGAGACCCTGACTGTCCCCTTTGACTGTGCAGTGCCCCAAAAAAGTCAATGGTTACCTAAAGCTGTGTGTTTGTGCAGGGTAACCGGATACCAAGATACTTGCTTTATGGTCCTGAGCTTTGAGGCCTTAGCTGATCTGAGACCACCTCATGGCCCCCAGCTGTGAGGGTTTAGAGGTGCTACATCCACAAGAAAATTGCCCTCTGCTGTTGTAAACCTCAGACATGAAATATGAACAAAGCCTATCCCTCTATAGCGGCCTTTCTCAACCTTTTCAACATGGAGGAACCCTTGAAATAACTCTCCAGTCTCGAGGAACCCTTGTCAAAAATCACCATATCTACAACTCATGATACATTAGTGTGATGGTCAATGGGAAGAATGCTCCTTACACTTGTGGTCATTGGGAAGAATTACCCCCTTATAGATAGCTAAAAATATCAATGGTGTCATTGGGAATTTATCTGAGAGGTAGAAATTGCTCATTGCTCAAGGAACCCCTAGCAACCTCTGGAGGAACCCTGGTTGAGAAACCCTGATCTATAGTGTGTACTATCACAGTAGTTATCAGGCGCTTTAGCACTAAACATAGCGCCGTAAAACCGCTCCCCAACCCACCCCAGTGTGAAAGCCTAAGTGATTTCACACTGGGGCCGTGCGCTTGCAAGCATCATCTTTGGGGTGGTGCAGGAGCGCTGTACACACCGCTTGCAAACTGCCCCTGCCATTGAAATGAATAGCCAGCGCTTATGAAGTGCCTGAAAAGCACTTTAGAAGCGCTTTTAACCCCTTGTTAACCCCTTCTGGGGGGGTTAAAAGCGCCCCACTAGCACCGACAAAGCGCTGCTATAACAGCGGTAAAGCGCCAATAAAACTAGCGGCGCTTTACCGATAACGCGGCTGCAGTGTGAAAGTAGCCTTAGTGTCACTTTTGTCTGCTGCAGTGTTCCTTTGCTATCAGCACTTCTGACAAGTTTTCCTGACACCAGGAGAAAGATGGTGACAGGGGAGGGACCTCCAGCAGATTGGCACCCTCAGCTCTGTTCCTGCGAGCTGTGTGTGTGGGGGGTGCGACCCTTCCCTCCAATCAGCTCTCAGAGCTCTCCTCACTGAGCTCTGCAAAGTGTATCTGCAGCTATCCGCCCCCCTATTTTCTGAACTCTCAGGCAATCTTTATTAATTCTGGACTGTGAACAGATGTAGAGAAGTGATGACAGCAGATAAACAGGTACAAGGTATGTGAGAGAATCTAAGCGTTTTGGAGTATCCCATGCCCCAATCCCTTTCTTGTTACTACAAGCAATAAATTACAAAAAGACAAAACCCCAAGACTATTTATTGGAGCCATAGCGAGTGGACTTGTGCTTAGGTGAAAGGGCAGCCTCTGCACTATTGGGGGAGGACTAGTCAACTTCAGCGGCTCCTATGAGGTAGCGCTACAGGTAAAAAAAAAAAACCCCTTTGACTTTAGAACCACTTTAAGCGTATGTCCTTGTTCATACAGTATACATGCACCAATGAATACACACAGCAGTCAAACAAGATTTTACGCTCACACTTAGCTGCATAATTCTCCATTTTGCAAAGCACAACATTTTTGGGTCTTATTGGGCAGTTAAGAACTGCTCTTGCTTGTTTATTGAAACCAACTGGATTATCCATTTAATTCTCCAATATTGCAATGGGAGAATGAAAGGAATCCGATTGGCTGTTTTGAACAAGAAAACAACGCTTCCACTGAGCGGGTTGATAAATACGGTCCCTTATTTTTACTTATGGAAAAAGTAGACGCAAGCTCTGGCGCCATCTAGTGAGTACCGAGCACATCAGTTAAAGGATAAGCCCACCTTTATGCTATGTTACACCTGTGCAGTATTTAGGATGTAAGTAACATGCAACGAGTTCTAGCATTTTTTTGCATTTGAACCTGCAAAGCGTTGTAACTGTAACTTCCAAGCTTCACCCGGGATGGCCCTCCTATCCATGATCCCCGGTTCCTTTAACCCCTTCCTTACTGGGCACTTAACCACTTCAGCCCCGGAAGGATTTCCAGCTTTAGGACCGGAGCCCTTTTTGCGATGCGTCGCTTTAACTGACAATTGCGCGGTCGTGCGACGTTGTACCCAAACGAAATTTGCGTCCTTTTTTTCCCACAAATAGAGCTTTCTTTTGGTGGTATTTGATCACCGCTGCGTCATTTCTGATCGCCGCTATAAACAAAAGAAGAGCGACAATTTTGCAAAAAAACCCAAATTTCTTACTTTTTCCTAAAATACAAATCCAAAAAAAAAAATATAAAAAAACATTTTTTTTCACCGTTTTTGGCCGATTTATATTCTTCCTCATATTTGCGATAAAAAAAAAATCGCAATCGGCGTTTATTGATTGGTTTGCGCAAAAGTGGTCGCGTTTACGGATGATGAGAATTCATTTTTTGGGTTTTTAATTTTTTTTATTTTTTACTAATAATGGCGGCGATCTGCGATTTTTTGCGGTACTGCGATATTTCAGCGGACATGTCGGACCATTTTGACACTTTTTTGGGACCATTGGCATTTATACAGCGATCAGTGCTATAAAAATGCACTGATTACTGTGTAAATGCCATTGGCAGTGAAGGGGTTAACCTGCAGGGGGCGCGCTAAGGGTTAACTGTGTTCCCTGGGCGTGTTCTAACTGTATGGGGGACTGCCTAGCTGGGGAAGGGAAGTGATCACAGCCTTCACGTAAAGGAAGGCTGTGATCACAGCCCTTCCCCCTCACACAGAGCGGAGGTCCGTGTTTACATACACCTCCGCTCACTCGCTCCGGGGGGGCCATCGCGGGTAGCCGGCGGCAATCGAAGCCGCCGCACCCGCTCCCTGGCCCCCCCTGGACACAGTGAGGGCGCGGGCGCGCCTCCGGCGGCGCGTGCGCGCGCTCACTAAACTCGTTCCCGCAGCCGCCGTCGTATGACGGCGATTTGCGGGAACGAGCCACTTTGCCGTCGTCAGATGCCGATCGGCGGTCGGCAAGTGGTTAAACCCCCCTCCTGCCCGTACCAATTTTTGGCTTTCAGCGCTGTCGCATTTTGAATGACAATTGCGCGGTCCTGCGACGTTGTACCCAAATAAAATTTGCGTCCTTTTTTTCCCACAAATAGAGGTTTCTTTTGGTGGTATTTGATCCCCTCTGCGTCATTTCTGATCGCCGCTATAAACAAAAAATGAGCGACAATTTTGCAAAAAAGAACAATATTTTTTACTTTTTGCTAAAGTACAAATCCATTAAAAAAAATGATTCATCAGTTTTGGCCGATATATATTCTTCTACATATTTTTGTTAAAAAAAAAAAAAAATCACAATCGGCGTATATTGATTGGTTTGCGCAAAAGTTATCGCGTCTACAAACTGGGAATTGATTTATGGCGTTTTTATAATTTTTTTTTTTTTACTAGTAATGGCGGCGATCTGCGATTTTTATCGGGACTGCGATATTGCCGCAGAAACGACTGACATTTTTGACACATTTATGGGAACAATGACATTTATACTGCGATCAGAAATTTAAATATGCACTGATTACTGTGTAAATGTCATTGGCATTGAAGGGGTTAACCTGCAGGGGGCAGTGAAGGGGTTAACAATGTTCCCTGGCTGTGTTCTAACTGTGGGGGGCAGGGCTGGCCGGGACATAACAGATCTAACTGATCCCAGTGACAGGGATCAGTAGATCTGCTTGTCCCCTGTCACGGAACGGGGAACTGCCGTGTTTACATCGGCGGTTCCCCGTTCTGAGGCTGCTAAAAGAGATCGGCGGGTCTCGGGCGGACATGGAGTCTGGAGTGGTTAAATCCGCTTAGGCTCCATTCACACTTGTGCATGTTTTCTAACAATTCATATCTGTGCGACTTAAAGTTGCAAAAACTTCAAAGTAGTTCATGCATTACTTTGGTCCAACTTTCATGCATCTTGAGGGCCATAGACTTCAATGTTAACCCTCAGAAGTTGCATGAAAGTCGTACCTGAATATTATATCATTCAGCTTGTGTGTAACAGTTGTCCATTATCACTGGTCACAGCTGAAGTCGTATCAAAGTTGCAATCATCCTAAGGCCCCTTTCACACTTATGCGACTTGTCCTGCGATTTGGGACTGCAAAGTCGCATGACAAGTTATTCCCCATTATTTCCAATGAGTACCGTTCATATCTGTACGACTTCAAGTCGTGCCGACTTCATAGTAGTCCCTGCATTACTTTGGCCCAACTTTGATGCAACTTGAGGTCCATAGACTTCAATGTTAAACCCTTAAAGTCTCATGCAAATCACACCTCAATAATATAGAGGCGATTTCTGTACTACTTCTGTACGACTTTGTAATATGTTTTCATTGTGCCAAAGTTGCAACAAATTCGGACCAAAGCCGTACTGATTCCAAATCGCGTCGAAATTGCTGTAAAATCGCGGGGAAAAAATTGCAGCAAAATCGCATCACACAAGTGTGAAAGGGTTTCATCAAAGTTTAAAGTTGCACCAAAGTTGCACTCCAAAGTCAGAGCAACTTTGGAGATGTACTAGTATGAATGAAAGCCCGCTGTCGGCTGATGTCATAGAGCCGGTTCAGGCTCGGGAAAGATCGCGAATATGTGGTCAGGATCCACCCACATGCCTGGACGGACACCTGGCTCAGCCTCTTAGCGAGTGGCTGAGAGCCTGAGCCGACCGCTCCCGCCCTCTCCACAGCCCAGCGCTCCAGTGAGTGCGGGGGGTGGGGGTGGGGATACAGAACACAGAGCAGTGACTGACAGTCACCAGCTCTCTGCTCAGGGAGCACCGAGAACAGAGCAATCAGTGGTGTTTGATCACTCGGTTCTCATTCTCAGAGACCGATACACCTGACTCAGCCTCTTAGTGAATGGCTGAGAGCCTGAGCTGGCCGCTCCCACCCCCTTCACAGCCCAGAACTCCAGTGAATGCGGAGGGGGGGACAGAGGAGTGAGCGATGACTGACAGTCACTTCTCTCTGCTCAGGGAGCACCGAGAACCGAGCGATCAACAGTATTTGATCACTCGGTTCTCATTCTCAGAGACGATGGGGGGCCGATACACCTGACTCAGCCTCTTAGTGAATGGCTGAGAGCCTGAGCTACCCGCTCCCACCTCCTCCACATCCCAGCGCTCCAGTAAGTGCGGAGGGGGGGGGCAGAACACAGAGCGGTGACTGACAGTCACCGCTCTCTGCTCAGGGAGCACCAAGAACCGAGCGTTCAGCAGCGATTAATCGCTTGGTTGTCATTCTCAGAGATGACGGGGGACCGATACACCTGGCTCAGCCTCTTAGCTAGTGGCTGAGAGCCTGAGCCGGCGGCTCCCACCTCCTCCACAACCCAGTGCTCCAGTGAGTGCGGAGGGGGGGCAGAGCAGGGAGCGGTGACTGACAGTCACCAGCTCTCTGCTCAGGAAGCACAGAGAACCGAGCAATCAGCAGTGTTTGATCGCTCGGTTCTCATTCTTAGAGACGGCGGGGGACCGATACAGCTTCCACTTATGTAAGTATGGTTCAATAAAAAAAACAAAACATTCCCATACTTCTCTTTTAAACAATTTCTGCTACAAAAAAAGGTCATAATTCCTTTTTTTTTTTTTTTTTATTTCAACAGAGAAAGGTCAAAAGATGAATAATATTTTTGCGTCTAAAATAGTATCTCCAGTGAGTGATGTCCTAGATCAGGTGTTCTTTGGAGACCAGCGTACGCAGGGTACATTCTAATGCCCTCATTCACATATAATGTTCCCGCGGATGGATGGGAACATCACATTGTGAGATGATTTCTCTCAGTGTGTAAATTGGCAATAGAGCGAATGTAGGTCAGGATGGCAACAAGTGATTTATAATTTAAAGAAAAGTTGATCGTATTTTTAGCTCTACAATTAAGACGAGTCAATGCGGGGTACGGGAAAATGCTATTAAAATATCTCAGTAAAAGCAAGCCTCGGTCTAGAGCAGTGCGTGGGCAGAGGGAACACATTTTAGCTGGGGATGCATAATTGATGAAGTTACACATTAGAGCGGAGTAGGAAAATCTGCAGTTCTGCAACTGTTATGGAATAAAAGAAAAGGAAGCGGTATTGTTAGGTTGGATATTCAGGCACCTGTTGTTGTCACCATCAGAAACGCGTCAACATTTCAAGTCAGGTTATTATTTGTGTTGTAGGCGGTGGACACTGAGGAACGTGTAGGTGGCATTACTAGGATCGTTACCTGTTGCCACCCACTCAAACCTTTTGGGAAGTACTTTGGCTGGCTGCACCCTGTATTATGATTTTTGTTTGGTGTAAGCCACCAAATTTAGCCTAACCCGCATCCAGCCCGCCCATTCTATTTATAACTGAAGATTGCTATACTACCCTTTTTCCTTCTTCTTCTGCAGTCTACCAAAGACCCTTCAGGGTACTAGTAGCAGACATGTTTGATTTGTGGTTGTTGGCATTTCATAGGATCCCTTGAGTGGGTGTAACACATGTTTGCCAAGTATTGCATCTTCCTGATGAAATGTGTTGAAGAACTACATACCATCTGTAGACCCCAATATTCATGGTTGCACTAAAGACAATCTGTAACCCTCTACTGCAGTGGTTCTCAACTCCTGTCCCCGGGACCCACTAACAGGCCAGGTTTGCAGAATAACTGGAATACATCACAGGTGATATCATTTGCTGCTCAGTGATTGCAGTATTCTAGTCAGCATCTCCCCAAGGTAATACTTAAAATCTGGGCTGTTGGTGGGTCCCAAGGACAGGAGTTGAGAACCATTGCTCTATTGTTATGTGATGAGCCTACACCAGCCTTTCTTAAACTTTTCAGCACAGAGGAACCCTTGAAATAACTGTTTAGTCTCAGGGAACTCCTGTTACAAGTTACTATATCTACAACTCATGATACAGTAGTGTGATGGTCAGTGGGAAGAATGCTCCTTAAACTTGTGGTCGTTGGGAAGTAATACCCCCATATATATATATACAGTATCTCACGAAAGTGAGTACACCCCTCACATTTTTGTAAATATTTTATTCTATCTTTTCATGTGACAACACTGAAGAGCTGACACTTTGCTACAATGTAAAGTAGTGAGTGTACAGCTTGTATAACAGTGTAAATTTGCTGCCCCCTCAAAATAACTCAACACACAGCCATTAATGTCTAAACCACTGGCAACAAAAGTGAGTACACCCCTAAGTGAAAATGTCCAAATTGGGCCCAAAGTCTCAATATTTTGTGTGGTCACCATTATTTTTCAGCACTGCCTTAACCCTCTTGGGCATGGAGTTCACCAGAGCTTCACAGGTTGCCCCTGGAGTTCTCTTCCACTCCTCCATGACGACATCACAGAGCTGGTGGATGTTAGAGACCTTGTGCTCCTCCACCTTCCGTTTGAGGAGGCCCCACAGATGCTCAATAGGGTTTTGGTCTGGAGACATTCTTGGCCAGCCCATCACCTTTACCCTCAGCTTCTTTAGCAAGGCAGTGGTCGTCTTGGAGGTGTGTTTGGGGTCGTTATCATGTTGGAATACTGCCCTGCGGCCCAGTCTCTGAAGGGAGGGGATCATGCTCTGCTTCAGTATGTCACAGTGCATGTTGTCATTCATGGTTCCCTCAATGAATTGTAGCTCCCCAGTGCCGGCAGCACTCATGCAGCCCCAGACCATGACACTCCCACCACCATGCTTGACTGTAGGCAAGACACACTTGTCTTTGTACTCCTCACCTGGTTGCCACCACACACGCTTGACACCATCTGAACCACATAAGTTTATCTTGGTCTCATCAGACCCCAGGACATGGTTCCAGTAATCCATGTCCTTAGTCTGCTTGACTTCAGCAAACTGTTTGTGGGCTTTTTTGTGTATCATCTTTAGAAGAGGCTTCTTTCTGGGATGACAGCCATGCAGACCAATGCTGGCAGCACTCATAGGTCTATTTCCCAAAGACAACCTCTGGATATGACGCTGAGCATGTGCACTCAACTTCTTTGGTCCACTATGGTGAGGCCTGTTCTGAGTGGAACCTGTCCTGTTAAACTGCTGTATGGTTTTGGCCATCATGCTGCAGCTCAGTTTCAGGGTCTTGGCAATCTTCTTATAGCCTAGGTCATCTTTACGTAGAGCAACAATTTTTTTTTTCAGCTCCTCAGAGTTCTTTACCATGAGGTGCCACGTTGAACTTCCAGTTACCATTATGAGAGAGTGAGAGCGATAATACCAAATTTAACACACCTGCTCCCCATTCACCCCTGAGACCTTATAACACTAACAAGTCACATGACACCGGGGAGGGAAATAGCTAATTGGGCCCAATTTGGACATATTCACTTAGGGGTGTACTCACTTTTGTTGACAGTGGTTTAGACATTAATGGCTGTGTGTTGAGTTATTTTGAGGGGAGAGCAAATTTACACTGTTATACAAGCTGTACACTCACTACTTTACATTGTAGCAAAGTGTCATTTCTTTAGTGGTGTCACATGAAAAGATAGAATAAAATATTTACAAAAATGTGAGGGGTGTACTTACTTTTGTGAGATACTTTAGCTAAAAAGATAATTGGTGTCTGTGGGAACTTATGTGAGAGGCTAAAATAGCTCTTTGTTCAAGGAACCTCTAGCAACCTCTGGAGGAACCCTAGGTCGGCAGAAATTGGTCTTTGCTCAGGGAAACCCAGCAAACTTTGGAAGAACCCTAGGTAGGCAAGAATTGCTCTTTGCTTAGGGAACCCCTAGCAACCTCTGGAGGAACTGTAGGAAGGCAGAAATTGCAACCTCTGGAGGAACTGTAGGTAGGCAGAAATTGCTCTTTGCTCAGGGAACCCCTGGCAACCATTGGGGGAACCCTAGTTTTCCATGGAACCCTGGTTGAGAAACCTTGGTCTACACAATAGGTGTACTTTGTGGTATGGCTTTCCTTAAATAAGATGTGTTGGTGATGAACATAATTTTGTCTCTTTCCAGTGATTTATTTTATCTATAAGACAATCTGGAATAAAGTTTTTTTTGTTCATCTAAATCTTTGTTTTTATTCATGGCACCTTAAAAGTCCCATCCTGGTATGTAAATCTTTTCTTTTCTATTTTCAGCTTGGGGATGCGGTACCAGGTGATCACCCATCAATCTTCATTTATAATTCACCTTATTATTTTGAGTACCAAAGAATCCCCAGCTTGCTAACAATAAAATAACCATGCGCCTTAACTCCCCTTGTTACATAAAGAATAGGCTAGGTAAAATCTTATGGCCTCTGGCTACCAACAGCATTGAGAACAAGGGCATACATACTGTCATTTGTAGGCATAAATTGCTCTTTGCTTAGGGAACCACTAGCAACCTCTGGATGAACCCTAGGTAGGCAGAAACTGGTCCTTGCTCAGGGAACCTCAGCAAACTCTGGAGGAACCATAGGGTGCCATGGTACCCTTGTTACCTAAAGGATAGGCAAGGTAAAGATCTCATGGCCTCTGGCTGCCAACAGCATTGAGAACAAGGGCATACATACTGTCATTTGTAGGCAGAACTTGCTCTTTGTTCAGGGAACCACTAGCAACCTCTGGAGGAACCCTAGGTAGACAGAAATTGCTCTTTGCTCAGGGAACCCCATCAACCTCTGGGGGAACAAAAATGATTCCATGGTACCCTTGTTACCTAAAGGATAGACTAGGTAAACATTGAATGGCCTCTGGCTACAAACAGCATTGAGAACAGGGCTATACATACTGTCATTTGTACACACAAGGGCCCTCATGTGGTCCATTTATAGTACACGTGGTCCAGTTGAGTGCCTGGAATGAGCGATTGATTGAGAGGCAATAAGTGATTGTCCCAATATTAGCGTAAGATTAATGGAGCCTCCCTTAATATAAGGAGACCTTAATATAAGGGGGAACTCTGATGAGGACCCTGATGTAGAGGGGAACTCTGATGGACCCTATTGTAAGGGGCACTCTGATGGAGGTAACATCAATCCATGGATTGTTCATATGCGGCTGCAGCTTATCTGGGCTACTGCTGCCACCCAGTGGTGAAAATATATATGAACCAGAGGAAGAATATTTAAATGTTTAAAAGAATTTGATTGAGAGGCAGTAATTGATTGTCCCAATATCAGCGTAAGATTAATGGAGCCTCCCTTATTCTATGAAGTCCAAATAGAAGCTACACTCCTCACAGTACTCAACCATGTAATGATGGGTCCATTAAGTGAATGCCAGGGATGGTGCCAGGCCATAACAAGATGCAAGGGTGGCAGGAGTCAGCAGCACCCCAAATAAATCCATTTAATGTGTTTATTGCAACATTTTACCTTATAAAGGAAAAAAGCAAACCTTTTTAAAAAACAAAACTGCTTCCCTTGCTCTTGTTGTAAATCATATAAAATAAAAATACCAGGGGAGTACCAACACCCCCAAAATAACTCCTTTTGGAAAGCAGACATCCCAAGGTGATCTTGTTCTGTTTCCACACTTTTTTTGGAAATAAAGAAACATGCCGATATTGAAGGGGCTAAAACAATGACCAATCACAGTGATCCTATGGTACAGAGCGGCTCGGATCTTCTCCATACATTGTCTGTGAAGCAAGCCCCAGATGACAGCTGCACAGTGCACTCACAGTGGAGGACTGCAACCTTAGCCCATGCAATTCACTGACTGAACACCTCTTGCAATGATCTAATCAGTTGTATCTCTTGTCAAGACAGCGGAACAGCTGGCCACTGATAGCCCATACATTGCATGCAAAGAAAAATCATGGCCTAAGTCAGGAGTCTCCAAACTACAGCTCATGAGATTTTATATCCAATGATTGAGGATTCAGGTCAGCAGAGACTGATGTGAATGTATATATACAGTATATACATGTATGTAAAGTGCTGTGCATTTGATGGTGCTATATAAGTACCTGAAATAGATAAATAAAGAGGGATTCTGATGGGGACCCAGATGTAAAGGGGACCCTAAAGTAAAAGGGGACTCTGATGTATCAGCCGGGGTCCCTGATATAAGGGTGCACTCGTTCATTTATAACACTGATTTGTTTTATGGCTATGAATATTTGTAAAATATACGATCCTTGCACTGAAACGTTTGGAGCCCCCGGGTCTGGGTGAGAAGACAACATTTCCATTTAGTGCCGGTCTACCTCTTTCTTCACTTCTTCCTCGTCCTCCAATGTCAGAGCGGCCAGCTGCCTCGATCTCTGCTCCATCAAATTCACATATCTGATTGGATTGGATAAAGCTTCAATCACATCTGCGAAAAAAAAAAAAAAGATACGGTGTCGGTATATGAAGGATAATGTGACTTTTACAGTAATTTGTGGATTGTAGGAGGAGTTTTGCAAATTAAAAAAATACTATGGATATACAGTGCCTTGCGAAAGTATTCGGCCCCCTTGAACTTTGCGAACTTTTGCCACATTTCAGGCTTCAAACATAAAGATATAAAACTGTAATTTTTTGTGAAGAATCAACAACAAGTGGGACACAATCATGAAGTGGAACGAAATTTATTGGATATTTCAAACTTTTTTAACAAATAAAAAACTGAAAAATTGGGCGTGCAAAATTATTCAGCCCCTTTACTTTAAGTGCAGCAAACTCTCTCCAGAATTTCAGTGAGGATCTCTGAATGATCCAATGTTGACCTCAATGACTAATGATGATAAATAGAATCCACCTGTGTGTAATCAAGTCTCCGTATAAATGCACCTGCACTGTGATAATCTCAGAGGTCTGTTTAAAGCGCAGAGAGCATCACGAAGAACAAGGAACACACAAGGCAGGTCCGAGATACTGTTGTGGAGAAGTTTAAAGCCGGATTTGGATACAAAAAGATTTCCCAAGCTTTAAACATCCCAAGGAGCACTGTGCAAGCGATAATATTGAAATGGAAGGAGTATCAGACCACTGCAAATCTACCAAGACCTGGCTGTCCCTCTAAACTTTCAGCTCATACAAGGAGAAGACTGATCAGAGATGCAGCCAAGAGGCCCATGATTACTCTGAATGAACTGCAGAGATCTATAGCTGAGGTGGGAGACTCTGTCCATAGAACAACAATCAGTCGTATACGGCACAAATCTGCCCTTTATGGAAGAGTGGCAAGAAGAAAGCCATTTCTTAAAGATATCCATAAAAAGTGTTGTTTAAAGTTTGCCACAAGTCACCTGGGAGACACACCAAACATGTGGAAGAAGGTGCTCTGGTCAGATGAAACCAAAATCAAACTTTTTGGCAACAATGCAAAACGCAATGTTTGGCGTAAAAGCAACACAGCTCATCACCCTGAACACACCATCCCCACTGTGAAACATGGTGGTGGCAGCATCATGGTTTGGGCCTTGCTTTTCTTCAGCAGGGACAGGGAAGATGGTTAAAATTGATGGGAAGATGGATGGAGCCAAATACAGGACCATTCTGGAAGGAAACCTGATGGAGTCTGCAAAAGACCTGAGACTGGGACGGAGATTTGTCTTCCAACAAGACAATGATCCAAAACATAAAGCAAAATCTACAATGGAATGGTTCACAAATAAACATATCCAGGTGTTAGAATGGCCAAGTCAAAGTCCAGACCTGAATCCAATCGAGAATCTGTGGAAAGAACTGAAAACTGCTGTTCACAAACGCTCTTCATCCAACCTCACTGAGCTCGAGCTGTTTTGCAAGGAGGAATGGGCAAAAATTTCAGTCTCTCAATGTGCAAAACTGATAGAGACGTCCCCAAGCGACTTACAGCTGTAATCGCAGCAAAAGGTGGCGCTACAAAGTATTAACTTAAGGGGCTGAATAATTTTGCACGCCCAATTTTTCCGTTTTTTATTTGTTAAAAAAGTTTGAAATATCCAATAAATTTCGTTCCACTTCATGATTGTGTCCCACTTGTTGATTCTTCACAAAAAATTACAGTTTTATATCTTTATGTTTGAAGCCTGAAATGTGGCAAAAGGTCGCAAAGTTCAAGGGGGCCGAATACTTTCGCAAGGCACTGTAAATAGGTCAAACAAATTCTTGCTGGCTTCTCATGCCTGTCTACACCATGATGGGGTAAATTAGGGCCAGTCCTACCATGGGTCCCAGTGGGTCCATTGGACCCAGGCAGCACTTTGAGAGGGGCAGAAAACTGAACCACAGCCGCCTCTCCTTCTCTTCTATTTACCCAGCAAATTGACGACCAAGATTTTATTTCCAACAGTTTTGTGTATCATCATGATGACAACTGTCCCACAGGCCGCTACGCCTCCCCCTATACTACCCTAGCCCGCCCCTATATTGCCCTAGCCTGTTTATATACTACTCTAGCCTATCCATATACTACCCTAGCCTGTCCATATAATACCCTAGCCTGTCTATATACTACCCTAGCCTGTCTATATACTACCCTAGCCTGTCCATATAATACCCTAGCCTGTCTATATACTACCCTAGCCTGCCATATATTACCCTAGCCTGTCCATATACTACCCTAGCCTGTCCATATAATACCCTAGCCTGTCCATATACTACCCTAGCCTGTCCATATACTACCCTAGCCTGCCATATAGTACCCTAGCCTGTCCATATATTACCCTAGCCTGTCTATATACTACCCTAGTCTGTCCATTTACTACCCTAGTCTGTCCATTTACTACCCTAGTCTGTCCATTTACAACCCTAGCCTGTCCATATACTACCCTAGCCTGTTCATATAATACCCTAGTCTGTCTATATACTACCCTAGCCTGTCCATATAATACCCTAGCCTGTCCATATACTACCCTAGCCTGTCCATATACTACCCTAGCCTGTCCATATATTACCCTAGCCTGTCTATATACTACCCTAGCCTGTCCATATACTACCCTAGCCTGTCCATATATTACCCTAGCCTGTCTATATATTACCCTAGCCTGTCCATATAATACCCTAGCCTGTTAGAGGATAGAGATAGGTGCTAGGGGGTGCTTTGTTTGGGGTTATAGAGGGCTTGTACTAGAAGGAAGTAGAAGGAGGGGGGGAGATTTGAAGTTTGACCCCCTTCCCCCAGCACAATTCCTCTCCCCTCCCAAAGCACCCCCTAGCACATATCCTCTAACCCCCCCCAAAAATCAAAGATCCCATTCTGGCTCCACCCACCCCCCGTTGGTCCGTTTAATGAACAATCCCCGTAACGGTCACAAAGGTAACACAAATATGACAAATTTATAGTCGACAGAATCAAAAAGTATCCTCAAGACAGTAAAAAAAGTTCAACAGTCATTTTTTACAGTAGACGGTCATTTAAATTGTACAAAACAGTCATTTTTTTACGACGCCCTCCAACCGTTGTGGACCCTAGCCCCCCACCTACCTCGGCCCTACCCTAGCCCCCCCCCCCCTACCTAACTCGGCGCCTACCCTAACCCTCCCACCTACCTCGTTACTAACCTAGCCCCCCACCCACCTCGGTCTTACCCTAGAAACTAAAAACCCCCCCCAATCTCCTATACACGATCCCCCACGAAACCCTCCCCTCTCCTTAACACGACCCCCTTCCCCCAGTTTGAAGTTTAGAGGGGGGGAGG
>BLSH010241940.1:73732-87714 GCA_018402905.1 Glandirana rugosa
CAATTGACCCCCCCCCCCAGCAACATAAAATCCCCCACAGCAACAACAGATCCCCCATCAGCCAGCATTTATAAACCCTCCAGCACACCCCAGAACCCCTTGGCATTGCATACATTTAGAGCTGGAGGTGCCATACCTGTGTTCCCCCATGTACTCGCTAAAAAAAGCCCTGCCTGAAAGAGACTGCATTGTACAGTGCCTTCCTGCTACAGAGCTACCATCTGAGCCTGACCCCTGTCACAATATGAACATAAAAATAATAAAAATGGCTACTGAAGGGACACCGAAGCTGCATTTATTACCTTTACAGAGAGTGTGTTCGCCACTATTCCATCCACTGTAGTCTCTGTGAAAGGATCAAAGTGCTTATCCGGTCTTCTCATAAACTCTGGCTTTAGCCTGTATCCACATTTACCATTATATTCATACATCCCCATATTTAGCTGCATAGAAATATCTGTAAGAAAAAGAGGGCATGTTAATAATGAAGAAATCAACCCATCATAAAGCTGACTACTAGGCAGAAATAATAGGAAAGGTAAGGTTGACAGCCTTTGAGTATTCACCTTCGAGAACAAATATGCAATGACAGCTTCCATATCTCTATTTCTAACAAACTGCCTTCAAGGACATAAAGGGGCCGAGGGTAAAGCAGGCCTCTGCCACAACAGATGACTTACTCTATTAAATTTAGGGGAAAGGGCTAGTTGAAGTACTCAATGCCACCAACCAGAAGTCAAAGTAGATGCGTTCTGCCTGGATGTATTTGGTTATTGCACCTTGTACTTTAGAACAAAATCAGGGGCTCCTTTGTGTTAGACTATGCTATCATGTGGATTTCTGCCAAATGTTATTTTGGGTGAAGTACAACAGGCTTCAGTACCCTTCCGGGTCATACTGGGGTCAGTAACTGCAGGGCACAAAGGGACATTTTCTCCACCTCTTTGTCCAGTTATAGTATCATGGGCTGATCAGTGATTACCTTTTCTGGAATACATCTACCCTACAATATAGAAGACCATATAATTATATGGGGCAAGCACTAAGGTAAACCTGCTTGCTGCATCTGTATGGCCATATAAATGCTCATCTGGGAGGATAAACAAGAAATGCCAATTCCTGAATGATGAAACCTAATTGGGTAAAGTAAAGTGGTGGAGATGTTCTTGCCAAGATCATGGACAGTAATAAAGACCATATCTGGGACTGAACTTTGTTCTACTTAACCCAAAAGTTGGACTATATAGTAAAATTACATAAAGTGCCATATAATACCTTGTAGGGTGCCAACAGAATTCCAAGAACCTCAAACTCCTGGATATGGGAAGAACAGACACACCCCTACCCACAAGTTAGTGATTGGCATCAGAACTATTACCAGGCCCCAGTACTGACAAATGGGAATGCCCTTGAAAATAATGACCTTCAGTAAGTCAGACCAGTAAACAAGAAATGCCAAGTCCTTAATGCTGAAGCCTAATTGGGTTGAATAAAAGGGTTGGAGCTCTCCTTGCCAAGATCATGGTCAGTAACAAAGACCAAACTGAATCTTACTCTACTTAAGCTGAAAGTCGGACTCTATAGTGAAATTACATAAAGTGCCATATAATACCTTCTAGAGTGCCAACAGAACTCATAGAACCTCATACTACAAGATATGGAAAGAACAGACACACCCCCTACCCCCAAGTTAGTGACTGGCACCAGAACTATTTCCAGACCCCAGTACTGCTACATTGACATGGGGGTCATGCCCTTAAAAATAAAGACCTTCTGTAAGTCAAACAAGCAAACAAAAAATGCCAAGTCCCGAATGCTGATGCCTAATTGGGTAAAGTAAAGGGGTGGAGATGTCCTTGCCAACATCATGGACAGTAATAAAGACCATGTCAGGAACTGAATTTTGCTCTACCTAACCTGAAAGTTGGACTATATAGTGAAATTATATAAAGTGCCATATAATACCTAGTAGAGCGCCAACAGAAGTCCAAGAACCTCAAATTACTGGATATGGGAAGAACAGACACACCCCTACTCACAAGTTAGTGATTGGCACCAGAACGAATACCAGGTCCCAGTACTACAATATGGGCATGGTGGCCATGCCCTTGAAAATACTGACTTTCAGTAGGCCAAACCAGTGAATAAGAAATGCTCAGTCTTGAATGCAGAAGCCTAATAGGGTTGAGAAATGGGTTGGAGATCCACTTGGTAAGGTCAAGGACAGCATTAGAAACCATTTTGGGGTCTGAGCCTATCCCAACAGTTTCACTATATATACTATATAGTGCAAACAAAATGACGTATCATTTAATACCGTGTAGAGTGCCATGGAACCTCAAACCTCTGGGTATGGGAAAAACAGACACTCTTCTTCCCACAAGTAAGTTCTTGGCACCATACCTATTGCCAGTTACCAGCACTACAATGTAAATGTGGGCCATGCCCATACAAATAAGGACCTTCAGTAGTCCAAACCAGCATTATGAAGGAAACATTGAAAGGGCTGCAGAAAACCCTCTAAAAAACCCCAAGTTATCACTGTATGCATGAAACGACACTTCATGGCCCCTTCAATACAACTACATCATCAGTTTTTATTATATTGACACTTAGCGGGTTGGGTTTTCTAAGTATCTTTTCCTAATATTAAAATAGTGATGTTGAAAGAAAGATAAGAATAAACCTTAGAAGAGGTTGCCCAAAACCCCATAAAATGCATTACAATCATATCTGTGGGATCTAGTGCTGTTTCGTGCAGCAATTGAGGTTTTGTTTATAGGGTGAAGTCAAGCAAAGCGCGGTCTTCACAAATTACTTATTTATAAATTATTCAAAGGAAAGCTTTTAAAAACTAGGTCAAAGGCTAAACTAGAGCACAGCAAGAATACGCTATTATAGTGATTGAATGTACTAATTAATCATGTGTGTTACTGCACTGACGAAGATGCATCGCATAATTGAAATTTTTATATATTGTTATATATATATATTGTGAGAGATTAGCTTGTGGGGATCACTTTTCAGGGCAAAAGATTCAGCATGGAGGTCAGTTTCTTTAACCACTTCAGCCCCGGAAGGATTTCACACTTTAGGACCAGAGCCCTTTTTGCGATTCGGCACTGCGTCGCTTTAACTGACAATTGCGCAGTCGTGCGACGTTGTACCCAAACTAAATTTGCGTCCCTTTTTTCCCACAAATAGAGCTTTCTTTTGGTGGTATTTAATCATCGCTGTGTCTTTTCTGATCGCCGCTATAAACAAAAGAAGAGCAACAATTTTGCAAAAAAACCCAAATTTCTTACTTTTTGCTAAAATACAAATCCAAAAAAAAATATATAAAAACATTTTTTTTTTCATCGGTTTTGGCCGATTTATATTCTTCCTCATATTTGCGATAAAAAAAATCTCAATCGGCGTTTATTGATTGGTTTGCGCAAAAATGGTCACGTATACGGATGATGAGAATTCATTTTTGGGATTTTAATTTTTTTTTATTTTTTACTAGTAATGGCGGCGATCTGCGATTTTTAGCGGTACTGCGATATTGGGGCAGACATGTCGGATCATTTTGACACTTTTTTGGGACCATTGGCATTTATACAGCGATCAGTGCTATAAAAATGCACTGATTACTGTATAAATGCCATTGGCAGTGAAGGGGTTAACCTGCAGGGGGCGCTCTAAGGGTTAACTGTGTTCCCTGGGCGTGTTCTAACTGTGTTTGGGCTGCCCTGATCACAGCTTCCATGTAGAGGAAGGCTGTGATCACAGCCCTTCCCCCTCTCACAGAATGGAGGTCCGTGTTTACTTACACGGACCTCTGTTCTTTCAGTGCGGGGGGGGGGCATCGCGGGTAGCTGGCGGCGATCGAGTCCGCGGCACCCGCTCCCTGGCCCTCCCCGAACACAGTGAGCACGCGGGCGTGCCTCCGGCGGCGCGCGCGTGCTCACAGTGCGCGATCTCGCAGCTGCCGTCGTATGACGCCGGTTTGCGATATCGAACCACTTTGTCGCCGTCAACCTGCGGTTGCCGGTCGCCAAGTGGTTAAAATCTGGCGGCTTGCCAGGTTTATTATTTCAAGTTTGCAAGTTCAAAACACAAACAGGAACAGAAAAAAAACCTCACTGTCTGGCGCTAAACTAAACAAACATATTCCTCTCTATACAGCGTGGGGCTCTCCCCAACACCCACAAAACATAAGCACAGTGCAAACCTTGTTCTTAGAGTCCAAATTAGCACACAGAGCTCTCCCAGCTCTCACCCTCTGAGATCCAGGATCGAGGATCGAGCTCTCCTTTGTTCTCTTCCTGGTCATTAAATGCAGGTGGAGAGGGGCTTGAGTGGACCAGAAAGACCGGGCTCTGCCACGGTGGCCAGCAATACCCAGGTCGGACTCTCACTAGTCACCTCAAAATGATCGCATGCGAAGCGACAAATATCGCCCGTCCATTGTGGCGCCTCGCATAACGTCACAAAATATATATATCTACTTATTTTTTTTAACTCGGCACTCCACCATAATGATTTCTATTAAGTCAGTATTTCAGGAAAGAGCTGTGTTCCTAAAACATAACTCCACATTTCTGTCAATTTTTAGATATACAGTAGATCCGAAATAATTGTAATATTTTATATTGGAACATGTTTTACCTACACTGGCCCCCTTCTAATATGCAGACAAGTATGAGGTGTTGATGAATAATCCATAATTATACAGTTGTGCTCATAAGTTTACATACCCTGGCAGAATTTATGATTTCTTGGCCATTTTTCAGAGAATATGAATGATAAAACAAAAACATTTCTTTCACTCATGGTTGGTGTTTGGCTGAAGCCATTTATTATCAATCAACTGTGTTACTCTTTTTAAACCACTCTCATTTGATTATCGCTGCGTCATTTCTGATCACCGCTATAAACAAAAAAAGCAACAATTTTGCAAAAAAAAAAAACAACATTTTGCTAAAATCCAAATCCAAAAAATATATATAAAAAAACTAATTTATTCATCGGTTTTGGCCGATTTATATTCTTCCTCATATTTTTGGTAAAAAAACCCCCGCAATCGGCGTTCATTGATTGGTTTGTGCAAAAGTTGCCACGTTTACAAACCATGAGAATTAATTTCTGGCGTTTTTACATTTTTTTTTATTACTAGTAATGGCGGCAATTTTCATCGGGACTGCGACAATGCGGCGGACATTTTTGACACTTTTTTGGGACCAATGACATTTATGCGGGGATCAGAAATGTAAATATCCACTGATTATTGTATAAATGTCATTGGCAGGGAAGGGGTTAACCTGCAGGGGGCAGTGAAGGGGTTAACTGTGTTCCCTAGGTGTTCTAACTGTGAGGGGGCTGGGCTGCCAGGGGCACCAGAGATCTAACTGATCCCAGTGACAGGGATCAGTAGATCTCTTACATGCCGCCTGACAGAGTGAGGAACCGTTGTGTTTATTTCGGCGGTTCCCCGTTCTTTCCCTCTGGCAGGTCATCGCAGCTCGCTGGCGGACACCAAGTCCGCCCGACCCGCGGCCCCGCTCAGGGAGCGTGAGGTGGGCATGAGCCATTGTGCACTAAAGTGACCACTAGAAGTGGCGATTCACAGGACAGAGCCACGTTGTTGCCGCTTATAGTCGTACGGCATTCGGCTATGCGTTTTATATTGAGAGCTTCAATAACAATGAATACAATACTTAGTGGCTTAGTGCAATAGATATCCTGTAATGGAGGATGTGATTAAAACAGGCCTGGAACAGTAGGTGCCACGACTCTATTGTCACACCTCAAATCCTAACTATGTTAATGATTTTTTATTTCCAAAAGGCTAATCCTCCAAACCAAAATTTCCTCACCAGATTCCATCAACAGTAATGGCATTATCAGGACCTAGGTCTGAACCTACAACATCTGCTGTATCCAGCAATGTCTCTCCTTGCTTAGCCACTTAGGATGCTGGACAGCTCCCTAGATATTACCTTGGATAATCTTGCTTTGTACCATGTTTCTCATGAACTTTGAACTTTTTGCTTCTCCCATGAACTTCCTATTTAAGCCATACCTTTGCACTTCCTGTTTGCCAGATTATTGTGCTCTCTCTAGCCAGTATCTCACGCTTGCCACGGCTGTCCTTATATTCACTACCACTCATTACAGACCTTTGGCTTGTTCCTCAACTATGCTTCTGCTTGATCCCAACCTGCAACCATTCATTATCGATCTTTGGCTTGTTTACTGACTACAGTTCTGCTTGATCCCTAACTTGCTCATCTCCTGGTGGGGTGATCCTCAGGACCGTGACCTGATACTAATAAGCAACAGAACCCATCTCAACCATAAATAGCACTGGTGAATACCGGTTAGTACTTAGACCCTGGACCTGAGCCTGCATCATCTGCGAGAGTAACCTGCTTGTATACCTATCCATCTGGTCGGTGGGAGTCTCTCTACTGCTACAGCCACTGGTGTCCGAGCCTGAACCCTGACTGTGACAGGCATTTCAGTATATATACTTATATGCACAATTCTGGTGTAAATATAGTGCAAATTACTATTCCAAAGTTAAGTTGTGTCATCGGAAATAAAGGCAATGATGATGGATGAAGACTAGTTGTGTCGTGTTAAAAAATTTGAAGAGTTGGCAAGTTGACACCCCCAGACCTAATTTTCTCTGGTGGGCCACGGAGTCCCAGTACACCCTTGGCCCTGCCAATTGCTTTCCGGATTGACAGCATTATCTCTGTTGCAGTATCTGGAAGGTGGAGAGCATAAAGCATACATAATGGAGGATTTGACTCAGTCAGGGAAGGTAATGGAAGCTTTTTGTTTGCTGTATCAGGCTTGTGCATCACAAAATAACTGGATTTGGTACATGACTGTCATACAATAACCTTCAGTTGTACTAGTAATCCCTGGAGGTGTCTGAAGTGGTGTGGTCAAACCACAAGGCAATGCACTGACTGTTTAATTAATTTAGCATTTAATGTTCTTACCTATAGTCTGGAAGTTAAGAGCCACCATCTGACATCCAGCGTTCCAGAAGACCTGAGGCATGTAATTGGATGAATCCACACGTGTCCCTTTTGGGTAAATTCGACTCAGCTGCATTTTGTTATATCTGTCTTTGGTTAAGAAATCTTTAGAATGACACACAGAAACCACAGACTAATGTTGGCTAAACACTGGGTGATGTTAATCAGACTTCATTAGCAAAAGATTGAATGGATCCAGGCAAGCAAAATTATGAGGGCAAAAGAGGGCTTACATTTTTTATTAACTTATATATATATATATATTCAACCATGTGGCCATTGGGACGTGTGTACGGTTCACGCTGGGCTTACGATTTACCCGGTCCATTACAGGGACACCTAGAGACCCATGCATCCCTGACACCCAGTCCACTATTGCTGCCGGGTGTGGGTTGGGGGTTACCTGTAATTGGTGTGTTTTACCTCTCTTTGACTTGCCCCTACATACTGGGATTGAGTACAGTGGTCCCCCACACAACACCGGTCTGCTGAGGTGTAGATATTTTCATACGGAAGGTGTCCAGTGGGCCGGCAGGCACGTGCCCCGGGCGGTTTTTGGATACCTCACCCTCCATAGTGACGGTACATGCAGTGGTGTATTTAGGTTTTGCGCTGCCCTAGGCCTGACTAAACTGGTGCCCAACACCCCCCCCACCGACTGCCCGCATAACAACTCATTGGTTGGGGTCCACCGCCGGGGCCCTTTGGGACGCCCCAGACATATGTATGGGCTGTCCCCCCTGATGGCGGCCCTGCCTGTATTATCGTACTGGCAGCACTAAAAGTGCATGCCGGCAGGGACTCTTTTTTGTGCTGCCCCCCTGCAAAGTGCCGCCCTAGGCCTGGGCCTTGTTGGCCTATGCCAAGATACAGTGTTGGGTACATGTAACACTTGTGGGCAACAGACGTGTTCTATCTCCTATGTGCCCACTTGGCCCCTTGCTGTTCTCAGGCTACGTATGAGGTACATGTCACAATCTCTACTTCAAAGCTCTGAAGAAGCGAGTGATCCCGCGAAACGCGTCAATATAAGCCCCGCTTTCGGACTAGCAAGACCTAACATCTTATGAGTTATGGCCTTTTCGTCTCTGTAATGGTGTTCCTATAGTACACGATGTGATGTTGTACCTATGTTTTACATATGGTTTTGTGGAACTTTTAAATTCTATATATTATCAATAAACTTAGTATTTTTATTATTATTACTGAGTCACATGTGTTCATTTGAGGCATACTTAAAGTCCCTTATATGCTTAGCAGTTTTAAATCCTATATTCAAATGTCACATGTTGGTAGAGTGATTTTTCCTCTATGGTAACTCTTCTTCTTCTTTTCCATTGCAGATAAATAATGGATTCCAAGCAGAAGTAACATGCCATCATTGAGTTCCTGAAAAAGGAGGGGTGCAGTCTGTCCATCATCCACAGAATTTTTATGGAGATGACACCATGGACAAGCACCACCCATGACAAGACGTTGCTCCTGTCAGTGGTGTCATCTCCATAAACATTCTGTGGATGACGGACAGACTGCACCCCTCCTTTTTCAGGAACTCAATGATGGCATGTTACTTCTGCTTGGAATCCAATATTTATCTGCAATGGAAAAGAAGAAGAAGAGTTACTATAGAGGAAGAGTCACTCTACCAACATCTGACATTTGAATGACCTATATAAGTTAAAGCGGAGTTCCACCCAGACATTTTTTTTTTTGGCATAAGCTCTATTAATACCAAATAGATGTAACCTTTTGTTTCCTTACTTTCAAACCGCCTAGTAATTCCATGTATTTTTTACGCACAATTTTGTTTCTCTCACTGCTGGACTTTTCCATTTTAGGTGAGGGCACCTGAAGCCCATCCGTAGTCTCCTGGCACTCTTCCTGAAAGAAGTGCATGGTGGGTAACCATCATGCACTCCTCGATCTCGGCCCGCCGTAAATTGTGTAATTTACTGTCTGGAAATACTACTATTTTACAGTACAGGGAAGCCCACTGACTCCTGGGAAATGATGAGTCACATCTCCCAGGAGGCCAGGGGAAGCAGGAAGTGAGGAAAAGAGCCTACGACCTAATAGGGGCAGATTACAGAGACCACCTAGCAACAAGCGACTTAGAGTGAGTATAAAAATGTTTTTTCCTTCAAAGGTAAGTCTATATAGGCAAAGGACTTGAATGATGTAAAAAAAATTTCTGGCTGGAACTCTGCTATAATATAAAAGGTTGCCCAGTTTTGCATATCTTTTGATACAACCCTCGTATATGGCAGGGATGTTGGTAGGTCGCCTTGATCCATTGATTGTTTTAATGATTACGAATTGTCCATGTGAACTCATCTCCACTGCCTACAATGAAAAACAGTCAGCCCCAATATCAATAGCTTATATATACAGCAGGTAAAATATTGAACACATCACCATTTTTTTTTAAAATATTGAACATTTTCACCATTTTTCTAGGTGAATCGATTGGTAAAGGTGTTATTGACATGAAATTTCCCCCACATGTCGGTAACAACCCGTGCAATCCATACATACAAAGACACCAAAACAAATACATTCAGAAATGAAGTTCTGTGTAATAAAATGGAATGACACAGGGAAAAAGTAGTGAACACGCTAACTGAAATATATTTAAAGTGTTACTAAACCCACAACAGTAAAATCAGTCTGTATATGCAGCATAGCATGCTTGTTATACTCACTGTGGAACCGAAGGGGTTAATCCTCTGCATTGTGTAAAAAGGCTCTTTGACACTATATGGAGAGATCCTTCCCTCCTGCACTGTGTATCTTGGCAAGGCCATATAATGCAGTGAGGGTAGCCGTCCTGCACATGCTCAGTTTAGTCTCTTGCTGGAGAGCACATTTCCTGTTTCAGTTGAACTGTTCAGGTCACATGATACTGACATCACAGATGTGAGCGTGTATACAGGCTGTAGTGGAAATCTCCTCCTACCTAAAAACTGAGCACTGGACAATTTATCATATGACCGTGGTATACAGATCAGCAAAAAAAGGTATATGGTGGCAGTATTTTAATGTAAAACGAAGATCTATAAGCTGTGGGCACTGGGGGAGGGGGGGGGGGAGGGTATATGAACTATCTTTATACTACTGGGTTTAGTAACACTTTAATACTTCATACAAAATCCTTTGTTTATAATGACAGCTTCAAGACACCTCCTGTATGGAGAAATGAATCACATGCGTTGCTCAGGTGTGATTTTGGCCCTTGGTCTTCAAATCTTGAAGGTTCTGTGGGCCTCTTCTATGAACTCTGATCTTTAGTTCTTTCCATAGATTTTCTATTGGATTCAAGTCAGGTGATTGGCTGGGCCATTCTAGCAGCTTTATTTAATATGTCCTCCCTCGTTTCATCTTCATCATCCTGGTAGATGGCAGCAAATTTTTATCAAGAATGTCTTGGTACATTTTCCCATTTATCCTTCCTTCAACGATATGAAGTTTGCCAGCACCGTATGCTGAAAAACAGCCCCGCCCACACCATGATGTTCCCACCTCCAAACCTCACTGTTGGTATGGGGGTTGCTTTTGGGGTGAGGTGCCATGTGACCTCCAAACATGGTGTGTATTATGGCATCCAAAGAGTTCCATTTTAGTTTGCTCTGACCAGACTCTGTTCTCCCAATATTTCACAGGCTTGTTTAAATTGTGTGCAACAAACTTTAAAGAGTAACTCCACTTTCGTGGGGAAAAAATAGCAAATAAAGAAAAATAATAATATAGCGTGTACAATTACGATACACGCTACATTGTAATTGAATGCTACTAAAAATTACCTTTCCTTTTCAATCTACAGCCACTGTCATTTTCTATAAATGTGATGCAATATGGCTCCCTGGAGTTGCTGTGTACACAGAAACCCGGGCAGTAGGGGAAATCAGCACAGCATAGCGAGATCAGGGTGTGCCCAGACACACCCCCTGCGCACGCCTATGTTGCAATGTGTGTAATTTGTTTATTTCCTATTGTCATGCCTTCGGCCTATAAAGGAAAAATAATATCTTCTAGACTTGCAATACCAACATTGTCCACTAGATGCCACTGTAACAAAAGACTACTGATAGGCAGTGTCCTATGGTTATTATATATTTTCTGTCATATCACTGGGAACTACTTCCACTTCCTACAACAAGCTCTTTCATTTTCTTCACTGGGACAGACTGCATGGGAGCCAGCTAATCCTGCACCACGTTTTTCCGAGGAGAACCCTGATCCTTCTATGGCAGCATCGCTATTATGCTAAAAGACTTGTTTAACTGTATACCCAGTGCCATTTGTTGATGTTCATGTATTTATTATATGTTCATTTTATCTATTTATTTCTAGTTTCACTGTGTGTGCATCCTATTCTTATACAACCACCACCTGTTCCTTGTAATAAAGTTCCAAAGTTACAGACAGACTGGTTATTTTAGGATTCAAGGTTTAAGCTGTATGTTGTGCTACATACCCGCCAGGGGCAAACGTGTAGGGAGAACAGAACACCTATGACTGTAGGCTCCATCTTTTGGCCAAAATGCAGCATTTGCCTGGTTGAGGTACTTCAGAACCTCATGATGGCCACTAGATGGGGCTGACGATCATAGGAAATAAACGTATTACACACCTTCTGTTGATTTTTATGATGGCTGTGCGAATGCTTGAGACATTTCCATAGCAATTTTTTTAATAAATAGACCTAGTTACATTTAATTAACCCCATCTTTTCCTCAGTTCTTAACCCTTATCCATACAATGCTGGTCATACCTTATTTTTGCCACATGCTGCCAGTCCTGTGCTAAATGCAAAAAGTTGTAAAAATAATGTAGAACAAAGGATACTCTACAAATTCTACGGGGGATTTCGTTAGCTGCTCAAGTCCCTTGGTTTCCACAAAGGAGGACATTTCATAGCTTTTGTTTTTTTCTGAAAAAAAGGAGATGGCATCAATCTTAACAATCATCAAGAAATATACGTTACTTTCACTTATCGAATAGATCAACAGTTGAAACAATTTTACAGAACCTCCCCCTTCCGACTATTTGTAGGGGTGCATGGAACCCTAGGGATCCTCCCGATGTGGTTAGGCGTTTCCTTGCGCTGTGGCTAATTGAACTCCTATCTGATGGTGCCGGTATACTTCCAAAGCCAACACCAATTGGCTGGGCCAGCAAGATGGCACCACTGATCTTTTTAGCTAACTGGCATTCTGACCACCAATACATTGGTAAGTTTCCCAATGACCCCCCAATGGACTAATTTTAGCAGGGGTTCCCCTGAGACCAGAAAATTATTTCAAGGGTTGCTCTGGGGTAAAAAAAAAGTTTGAGAAAGAATGGTTTAGTGTTATAATATTTTGGGGGCTTTCCATGAGGTCGTTTCTGTACAACTTCTATAAATGATGTTCATCTCCCACCAGACAGAGGCCCGAACAGGTAATAGTGCAGTGTATTAGTAATACTGTGAATGAAGCACCTAGGGCAGTGGTTCTCCACTCCGGTCCTCAGGACCCACCAACAGGCCAGATTTTAGGTATTACCTTGGGGAGATGCAGACTAGAATTCTGCAATCACTGAGCAATAAATGATATCACCTGTGATGTATTTCAGTAATCCTGCAAACCTGGCCTGTTAGTGGGTCCTGAGGACAGGAGTTGAGAACCACTGACCTAGGGCATTATGGCCAGAATTTCCTGTCTGTTAGTCACATTTACAGTAGTTGCCTTACATCTTACCTGCTATATTTCTTATATATAGCAAATTACCATAATGATAGGTGTGACCCATATGGCACTGGATACTATTCAATAGGCTAGTGGTCTCCAACCTGTGGCCTGGGGACCAGAAGCAACCCCTTGCTTGCCTTTATCCAGCCCTTAGTGCACTATTTCTCCCACTGACACCAACAATGGGGCATAGTTATTCTCACTGATACCAACAATAAGACACTATTCCTCCCACTGACACCAACGATGGGGCACTTTATCTCTCACTGACACCAATGATGGGACACTATTCCACTCACTGAGACCAATGGTGGCGTACTATTCCTTCCACTGACACCAACGATGGGGCACTATTCCTCCCACTGACACCAACGATGGGGCTCTATTCCTTGCACTGACATCAATGATGGGATCTTCCACTGACACCAAAGATGGGGCACTATTCCCCCCACTGCCGCCAACAATGGGGCACTATTCCCCCCACTGACGCCAACGATGGGGCACTATTCCTTCCACTGACACCAATGATGGGGTACTATTCCCCCCCCACTGACACCAACGATGGGGCACTATTTCTCCATCTGACACCAATGATGGGGTACTATTCCCCCCACTGACACCAACGATGGGGCACTATTCCTTCCACTGACACCAATGATGGGGTACTATTCCCCCCCACTGACACCAACGATGGGGCACTATTTCTCCCACTGACGCCAACGATGCCAACGATGGGGCACTATTCCTCCAACTGACATCAACGATGGGGCACCATTTCTCCCACTGACACCAACGATGGGGCGCTATTCCTCCATCTGACACCAATGATGGGGCACTATTCCTTCCACTGATACCAACGATGGGGCACTATTCCTCCCACTGATACCAACGATGGGGCACTATTCCTCCCACTGACACCAACGATGGGGCACTATTCCTTGCACTGACACCAATGATGGGGCACTATTCCTTCCACTGACACCAAAGATGGGGCACTATTCCCCCCACTGACGCCAGCAATGGGGCACTATTCCTCCAACCGACATCAACGATGGGACACTATTCCTCCCACTGACGCCAACGATGGGGCACTATTCCTCCATCTGACACCAATGATGGGGTACTATTCCCCCCACTGACACTAACGATGGGGCACTATTCCTTCCACTGACACCAACGATGGGGTACTATTCCCCCCCATTGACACCAACGATGG
>BLSH010241940.1:125322-135910 GCA_018402905.1 Glandirana rugosa
ATAGTCTTCTAGATTAGGGGTCTCCAAACAACGGCCCACTACAAGATTTTTGTTCGACACTCAATTAGGATCAGTGGGGTGTGCACAGATTAATGTTTAAAGTCAATAAGGCTGCCTATGGTCACCGCTTCAACCCTCTCCCTCTGACCCTGTAAGGGGGGGACCCTGATGGAAGGGGGCCCCAGCCAGCCACCCCCCCTCCCCAGCCAACCAACCACATAACCCCCCCCCCAGCACTCGCTCAATTGCTGCCCCCCCATGTCGCTAGATTGCCCGCCCATCAAGCCCCCTTGCCAGCCCCACTCTTACCCCATCTGGATGGCGGCTTCCCCCGCCTCTCCTTCCGAGTCCCATCGGTCGCTTGTCTTTCCAGCCAATCAGGAGTTAGGACTCACGGCCAATCGGATCTTAGGACTCCAGGCCAATCGGGTCTCAGGACCCACTTCCTGACTGGCCGGTAAGAGAAACAGGAAGACATTAGCAAATGTTAATTCGTTAATGTCACACAACTGGGTGGGGTCTGCCCACCCTTTCTGAAGTCAATTAGAGCCTCTGGCTCCAATCATGTTCTTCCAAATAATAAAAAAAAAAATTGGCATCCATGGCGCCCTGCATATAGATTAGGGGCCGGGTGCATGGATTGGGGACTGGTGGTGCCCCTGCACCCTGCTGATGTAAGGAGGGACCCTGATGGGGATTCTGATGTAAAGGGGACTCTGCTGGGGACCCTGATGTCAGTGGGGGAACTCTGATTGGGACTCTGATGTAAGGGGGGACCCTGATGTAACATTTTCCATGGCATGTATCCCCCATACCGCTGCCTTTGCAACACAAGGTGGTGGATGGGGGCAGCAAAAACTCAACTCAACCACCTGTTTTTACCACTCCGTGTTTTATGGCTGTACACCTGCATCCACATGCCTGTCAAATTAGGACCCGCGGCTTTGTTCATTCAGTTGCTGCGTCCCCACAACATAGGCTTCCTACACACAGCTCCAGCCACATAAAATTAAATAATTTGCGGTGTGCCGTTAAAGTGTTCAGGTTTGGTCAGTAAGCAGCATCTACGTCATTTGACTTCAAATGCAGCTACAGGCATCGTCCCGGTATTGTTTTCCTTCTGCAGTCGATCGTAAAAGCCATCTTAGCAGCTAATTAGCCACTGGATGGCGACCCCTCCCACCACCCGCCGGTGCCTCTCCGATCTCTACCATCCCACTGGCAAGCCTAGAATGAAAGCTTCGCCAGCTCACCATCGAGCTCTTCAAGGACCGGAAGGTTTCTGGTGAGCTCTATGGTATAGGAAACCGGAAGCAACGAGCTTTTTCATCACTATTGAGGTGATTTCTTGTTGAGGGGGGGAAGCAGGATGCTCAAATCCCAATTACATAACATACAAAACCAAAGAACCTCTAAATGGGACTTTGAGGGGCATCAACTACTTCAATATTGTATAAAAGGTATATATTTTATTGAAACTAGTTAAAAAGTATTCAATATTATTACTTTTTTTTTTTTGTTCCATAATCAATATTATTACTTTTTAACTAGTTTCAATAATATAAATACCTTTTATACAATACTGAAGTAGTTGATGGCCCTCAAAGTCCCATTTAGGCCTCATGTACACTGCTGCTGGTAAACGGACGTTTAGAGGCATTTGGGTGTTTTTTTCAGCTGCCCCTGAACTCTTCTCAATGTTATCTTATCAGCACATCTACACAGGGTCGTTTATAGTCATTTCTAGGCAGTTGAGTTTAGAAGCATTTCTTGGAAAGCAAAAAAAATGCGTTCAGGATGGATGTTCAGATGTATTTGAAACGCCAAATGCCTGTAAACAGCTTCTAAACGCGCCTAAATGCGGTAACTTGCGTCTAGGAGCGTTTTGTTTACAGACGTTTTTCATTTAAAAAAAACGCTTTTAGACGCAAACGCATGCGTATGCGGCTATGCAAACGTTTTTAAACGTCGGTTGATAGTTGTTCAGCTGAGTCGTTCATGGGTGGTTGAAAAACTTCCCGTGTACATGTAAAGCCTTAGAGGTTTTTTGGTTTAGTATTTTCGTCACAGCACCATTTTTAAATTTGGAAAGTATCTGATCGCACCGATCTCCCTTTTAAGAGCAGAAGAGAAGTCTGGGGTCTAATAAACCCCAGATCTCTCCATAAAGAGTAGGCTTGTGCAATTTGTTTCGTTTTTGCCAAAGTTTGCAAAATTTGGCAATTTGGACAAATTCCGAATTTCAAGTTTTTTGTTTTTCCGATTCGGAAATTCGCAGTAATTCGGCAATTGGGGTAATTCGAAAATTCGCAGTAATTTGGCAATTGCAGTAATTCGGAAATTTGGCAATCAGAACAGCTGAAAATCTGAAATTCGGAAATCCGAAAATTTGAAAATAACAAAGAACATTTGAAATGATAACTAACTAATAAATAACTATTAAATGATAGGTATTGGAATTTCCTTGAAAATTTGGCTGTTATATTATTATTATATATATATATTTATTTTATTATATTTTATATATATATATATATATATATTATTATTATATATATTATTATATTATAGCCATATTTTCAAGGAAATTCCAATACCTATCATTTAATAGTTATTTATTAGTTAGTTATCATTTCAAATGTTCTTTGTTATTTTCAAATTTTTGGATTTCCGAATTTTCGGCAGTTCTAATTGCTGAATTTCTGAATTACCACAATTGCCGAATTACCGCAAATTTGCGAATTACTGCAAATTCCGAATTACCGCAAATTCCCAAATTTCCGAATCACTGCAATTGCCGAATTAACGCAAATTTCTGAATTCTGAATTTTTCGAATTTCTAAATTCCTGAATTTCCAAGGGATTAAAAAAACAAAAACGTACAAATTTTTCAGCCATGCTTAACTCTAATAAAGAGTACCTGTCACTGCCTATTGGTGTCACAAGGGTTGCTTATATTCCTTGTGACAGCCATAAAAGTGATAAAAAAAAAATGAAAGAAACTGTGTAAAAAATTAAACAAATAATAATAATAAAACACTTTTTAAAGCACCCCCGTTCCCACACGCTCGCGTGCAAAGGCGAACACACACGTTGGTACCGCACGCATATACGTAAACAGCAATCGCATCACACATGTGAGGTATCGCCGCAAACGTCAGAGCGAGATAAATAATTCTAGCACTAGACCTCCTCTGTAACTCTAAACTGGTAACCTGTAAAGCAGTGGTTCTCAACTCCTGTCCTCAGGACCCACCAACAGGCCAGATTTTAGGTATTAACATAGGGAGATGCAGACCAGAATACTGCAATCACTGAGCAGCAAATGATATCACCTGTGATGTATTTCAGTTATCCTGCAAACCTGGCCTGTTAGTGGGTCCCGAGGACCAGAGTTGAGAAACACTGCTGTAAAGGCTTTTAAAGCGTCGCCTATAGAAATTTTTAAATACCGTAGTTTGTCGCCATTCCACGAGCGTGCGCAATTTTGAAGCATGACATGTTAGGTATCTATTTACATGGTTACATGGTATAACACCATCTTTCATATTTACCAACAAATTGGGTACTCAGTTGTGCTTGTGTGCATTATACAGTGGGGCAAAAAAGGATTTAGTCAGCCCCCAATTGTGCAAGTTCTCCCACTTAAAAAGATGAGAGAGGCCTGTAATTTTCATCATAGGGACACTTCAACTATGAGAGACAGAATGAGAAAAAAAAAATCCAGAAAATCACATTGTCTGATTTTTAAAGAATTTATTTGCAAATTATGGTGGAAAATAAGTATTTGGTCACCTCTACAAAAAAGCGAGATTTCTGGCTCTCACAGACCTGTAACTTCTTCTTTAAGAGGCTCCTCTGTCCTCCACTCGTTACCTGTATTAATGGCACCTCGTTATCAGTATAAAAGACACAACCTGTCCACAACCTCAGACTCCAAACTCCGCTATGGCCAAGACCAAAGAGCTGTCAAAGGACACCAGAAACAAAATTGTAGACCTGCACCAGGCTGGGAAGACTGAATCTACAATAGGTAAGCAGCTTGGTGTGACAAAATCAACAGTGGGAGCAATTATTAGAAAATGGAAGACATGCAAGACCACTGATAATCTCCCTCAATCTGGGGCTCCACACAAGATCTCACCCCGTGGGGTCAAACTGATCACAAGAAGGGTGAGCAAAAATCCCAGAACCACACGGGGGGACCTAGTGAATGACCTGCAGAGAGCTGGGACCAAAGTAACAAAGGCTACCATCAGTAACACACTACGCCGCCAGGGACTCAAATCCTGCAGTGCCAGACATGTCCCCTTGCTTAAGCCAGTCCATGTCCGGGCCCATCTGAAGTTTGCTAGAGAGCATTTGGATAATCCAGAAGAGGATTGGGAGAATGTCATATGGTCAGATGAAACCAAAATAGAACTTTTTGGTAAAAGCTCAACTTGTCATGTTTGGAGGAGAAAGAATGCTGAGTTGCATCCAAAGAACACCATACCTACTGTGAAGCATGGGGGTGGAAACATCCTGCTTTGGGGCTGTTTTTCTGCGAAGGGACCAGGACGACTGATCAGTGCAAAGGAAAGAATGAATCGGGCCATGTATCGTGAGATTTTGAGTAAAAACCTCCTTCCATCAGCAAGGGCATTGAAGATGAAACCTGGCTGGGTCTTTCAGCATGACAATGATCCCAAACACACCACCCGGGCAACGAAGGAGTGGCTTTGTAAGAAGCATTTCAAGTTCCTGGAGTGGCCTAGTCGGTCTCCAGATCTCAACCCCATAGAAAATCTTTGGAGAGAGTTGAAAATCTGTGTTACCCAGCGACAGCCCCAAAACATCACTGCTCTAGAGGAGATCTGCATGGAGGAATGGGCCAAACTACCAGCAACCGTGTGTAAAAACCTTGTGGAGACTTACAGAAAACGTTTGACCTCTGTCATTGCCAACAAAGGGTATATAACAAAGTATTGAGATGAACTTTTGTTATTGACCAAATACTTATTTTCCACCGTAATTTGCAAATAAATTCTTTAAAAATCAGGCTGATGGAAGGAGGTTTTTACTCAAAATCTCACAATACATGGCCCTATTCATTCTTTCCTTTACACGGATCAGTCGGCCTGGTCCCTTCGCAGAAAAAAACCCCCAAAGCATGATGTTTCCACCCCCCATGCTTCACAGTAGGTATGCAACTCAGCATTCTTTCTCCTCCAAACATGACAAGTTGAGTTTTTACCAAAAAGTTTGATTTTGGTTTCATCTGACCATATGACATTCTCCCAGTCCTCTTCTGGAACATCCAAATGCTCGCTAGCAATCTTCAGACGGGCCCGGACATGTACTGGCTTAAGCAAGGGGACATGTCTGGCACTGCAGGATTCGAGTCCCTGGCGGTGTAGTGTGTTACTGATGGTAGCCTTTGTTACTTTGGTCCCAGCTCTCTGCAGGTCATTCACTAGGTCCCCCCCGTGTGGTTCTGGGATTTTTTCTCACCTTTCTTGTGATCATTTTGACCCCACGGGGTGAGATCTTGCCTGGAGCCCTAGATCGAGGGAGATGATCAGTGGTCTTGTATGTCTTCCATTTTCTAATAATTGCTCCCACTGTTGATTTTGTCACACCAAGCTGCTTACCTATTGCAGATTCAGTCTTCCCAGTCTGGTGCAGGTCTACAATTTTGTTTCTGGTGTCCTTTGACAGCTCTTTGGTCTTGGCCATAGTGGAGTTTGGAGTCTGACTGTTTGAGGTTGTGGACAGTTTGTGTCTTTTATACTGATAACGAGTTCATACAGGTGCCATTAATACAGAGAGGAGGACAGAGGAGCCTCTTGAAGAAGTTACAGGTCTGTGAGAGACAGAAATCTTGCTTTTTTGTAGAGGTGACCAAATACTTATTTTCCACCATAATTTGCAAATAAATTCTTTAAAATCAGACAATGTGATTTTCTGGATTTTTTTTCCTCATTCTGTCTCTCCTAGTTGAAGGCCTCTCTCATCTTTTTAAGTGGGAGAACTTGCACAATTGGGGGCTGACTAAATACTTTTTTGCCCCACTGTATTTCATTACAGTGTATTTCGACCAAAAAAAATACCGTGAGACATAAAAAAATTGCAAAACCCACCATTTTATTCTCTAGGGCCCCTGCTAATATATATATATATATATATATATATATATATGATATTTAGGAGCTCTAAGTAATTTTCTAGCAAAAATACTGATTTTTACTTTTTAAAGCATAACTCCACTTATGTTGAAAAAAAAAAACTCCCCTCTACATTGGAATATTACCAAACTTTGTTGCAGATTCCTACCTTTTGTTATTCTGAAGAAATCCCTGTGTGTTTGTCTGTGTCTTTGTGCTAAGTGAGTCTAATGAGAGTGGTTTCATAATTATCAACCAGCTGTGCATCTGCAGGGCTCTAATAAGGAAAGCTGCTGGGCCTGCATCCCTTTAAACGTGATTTCCTATAGGAAGTATCTCACCAAAAATGACATTTTTGTTGAAGGGGATGACTGAATTCTGACTAGTATCTTAGGGCAGACTTATGGGAGAATCAGTGAGCCAATCACACAAGCAGGAAATGGGGAGTGGGCAGTCCACACTCTGTGTGCAGAACACCTCCAGGCGGCCATATTGCATTTTCAGAAAATTACAGAGCTGCAGATTGAAAAGGAAAGGTCATTTTTAATAACATTCAATTACAGTATGACTTGTGGTATTGCAGATGTCCACGCTATATTATTTTTTCTTTATTTGCTACTCCCCCCCCCCCCCCCCACAAACGTGGAGTTACCCTTTACACAAAAAGTGTCGGAAAAAGGCCTGGTCTTCAAGTGGTTAATTATTAATGAATGATCTGCTCCTGTGTAAGCTGTGCCAGTGTTTGTGTTCTCACATTTGAAGGCAGTTGTCAGGACCTTCGTGTATAAACAGTATCTGAAGCCTTCTGCAAAGCTTGACATCTGCCTGTAGCCTCTCCGGCTGACATCCTCAATTATCATGATGGTTAACATAGATAAAGCTGAAATCCAGACAATAATTTTAAGAACCGCTATACAACATTTACAAGGTGGCTTGAATCTGCTAGCAAAAGATTTCTCCACGATATTTATGGATAATTGTGTTGGAGAGCATTAAGCCCCTTAAGGTTAAAGCGGTAGTAAACCCATGCATTTAACGGGTTAAAAACCAGTCACATTTCCGGCACGTGCCGGAAATGTAACACTCCCATTGGTTGTGCTCTAAACCAAACTGTCAAACCATCCAATGGCTGGTGCCATAGCTGATCACATGTGCAGCATCATGGCAGTTGTAGATTAAACAGAGGTCAAGATGGCAGCTTCCTTGGCTGAAAATGATAGGAGGTTCCGTCCCTTGTGCTCCAGGCAAACAACCTGCCAGTCATCGTCCTCAGTAATGGGTTCCCTAAGAACAGGTGGCTGGGGCTAGTAAGGATTCGGGAGTGTGAACCGTGGAGCAAACAATTTCCACCCAGTCACAATGGACCTTAATCTTGTGTCATTAGGCATGAAGACCTCTTTGGGGATGAACGTTGTCCAGAATGGAAGAAGTAGACTCTAAGTAGACGGTTCGCCATATTATCTGGACTAATTAGGCTGTGGACTATTTATGGAGAGTGATGCCTAAAGCCACCCTTAGACCTCATGCACACAGGACGTTAAAAAAAAGTCCTAAAAGCGTTAGTAGCTTTTAGTGACTTTTTTCAGCTTTTTTGAGCGTTATTGCAGTGGCGTTTTTCTGCGCTAGCTTTAAGATGCATTTCTCATGCCTCTATTCAAATCAATGGTTCCCTATGGCCCATTTATTTGAATAGAAGTCGCGCCAGAAGTCAGATCATGATGATCCGACTTGCTGTGCGACTTGTGTGCTGAGGATCTTAAAGGGGAACCCCACAAAAATGAAAAAAATTGCGTAGGGTTCCCCCCAAGGCAGAAGCCCTGCCCCTTATGACATCACCACCCCATCATGCATTGGGTGCTGATATAAGGGGCGGGGCTCCCGGATGACATCACCCAGTGGCCAGGCCCCATGCCAATACAGGTCAATGCGCAGCACGGACTCTGCATTCGAGTGGGAGAGAGCGATGAGTCAACATCTCAAGAAGAACAGAGGGAGAAGACAGTGGCAAAAGAGCAGAAGATAGAAGACCTGGCAGACGATAAAAGACCCCTCAGAAGGAAGAAGACCCCCCGCAAAAGAGCAGAAGAAAGAAGACGCTGGAGAGGGAGAAGAGCCAGATAGGTAGAATACGCTGGAGCTGATTTAATAAGATATTTAAAAAAACTGTGTAGTGTGTTTATTTTTGACACTTTTTTAGGTGAATGGGTAGGGGTACGATGTACCCCATACTCATTCACATAGGGTGGGAAGCCGGGATCTGGGGCCCCCCTTGTTAAAGGGAGCTTCCACATTCTGATAAGCCCCCCCCCCCGCAGACCCCGACAACCACTGGCAAGGGTTGTCGGGAAGAGGCCCTTGCCCTCATCAACATCGGGACAAGGCGCTTTGGGGTTGGGGGGGGTGCAGGGCCCCCCTGCCCCAAAGCACCTACTCCTCACCATGTTGAGGGCATTTGGCCTGGTATGGTCCGGGGGGGTGCTCGCTCGTCCCCACCCCCTTTCCTGGCTTGCCAGGCTGCGTGCCCAGATAAGGGTCTGATATGGATTTCTGGGGGGACCCTACACCATTTTTTTTTAAATTTTGGTGTGGGGTTCCTCTTAAAATCCATACCAGACCAAAGGGTCTGGTATCCTCTTGGGGGGAACCCTATGCAATATTTTTTCTCATTTTTGCAGGGGTTCCCCTTCAATATCTTCAGCACACAAGTTGCGCCGCAAGTTGGATCATCATGATCCGACTTCTGGTGCGACTTCTATTCAAATCAATGGGCTCCCACAGGGAACCACTGATTTTGAATAGAGACAGAGAAACGCCTGATGAGGCTTAATGCTGTGTATACAATGTTAAGCTGCGATATTGCGCGTTTTTCAGCTTTAGAGCTTTTTTGCAGCTTAAAAGCGTCTCTCAGAACCCTCTGGTCTTGGGTTTTTTTTTACAGCTCTAAAACGTCCCAGCCAAAAACAGTTGATAACAGCCTGTGTGTTCATGAACACATAGGATAACATGACGGGGAGTTTATTGACTGTAGAAAAAAACGTCTGCAGCCAAAAACAGCAGATTTAAAGTGGTAGTAAACTCTCCTATCATTTTCAGCCAAGGAAGCTGCCATCTTGGCCTCTGTTTAACCTACAACTGCCATGATGCTGCCCATGTGATCAGCTATGACACCAGCCATTGGATGGTTTGACAGTTTGGTTTAGAGCACAACCAATGGGAGTGTTACATTTCCGGCACGTGCCGGAAATGGAACCGGTTTTTAAACTGATAAATGGATGGGTTTACTACCGCTTTAAGAACGTCCAAAACTGTCCAGTGTGCATGAGGCCTAAAAAGGATCATTATCACCATTTGGTCTTCTGTTCAATGACCATCATGTGGATTACAGCCTGAATTCTAATTCTTCAAACCCAAGTGGACATTCTTCATCCTGTGTTGGGACAAACAAGACAGTAAAGGGTGTCCAACACCGGTGAGGGGACTGGGCTGGGAAGCCTGGTTTCCACTTTGCTCTTGCAAGGGGTAAAATGAGTGCCGAAGATTACACATGTCTGGGTTAATGAGGCAAGGGATCCCTGGATTATGCATCAATGGAACCAGTGGTAGCTGGTCTATAGACTCGATGCGGAGGTTGTCCTGGGGGAAGGAGTTCACCTCCAGAGGTGATATATGAGAATAAGCTCCACCGTAAATCTGTTTAAATCTCACACATCCCATTATCTCAGCAGCGGTGCCTCCCATATATGAATGTTATTTTTGCTATTTTATAGAAAGTATTTGGGCTTGTTAGGCTTATAGAAATAACTACAGAAATATGTCATTTATAGATCAGTACTTGACTTAAAGTCCATCTCCAGGGAAAAATCCTTCTTTGCAGTGGGACTGCCCCTTGACTGCACGGATTAAATGCTCATTTAAGTCTGCATCAGGGGTCTCCAAACCTTCTACGCAAAGAGCCAGCTTACCGTCATTTTCAACTTCAGAGACCAGCATGTAGCCAGCGAGAATAGACAATGTTTCAGGCTTGGTGGTCAGCAGAAGTAATACATTACATCAGTTGGAGGAATAGTTCCCCATCATTATTATCAGTAGGAGGAATAGCTCCCCATCATTGGTATCAGTAGGAGGAATAGCTCCCCATCATTGGTATCAGTGAAAGGAATAGTTCCCCATCGTTAGTGTCAGTGGGAGGAATAGTGCCCCTATTATTACTACCCCTTGATAAGGAGGTTGACTACATTACATAATGAAGACGACTGGTGGTTCGGACTTTGTAACAGATAAGAGCGACCGATGTACGACCAGAGACTTCAACTTTTACTGCCATTCGACCGAGAAACGCATCTTCCAAACCTCTGGGGACTACGTCTGAATTTACTCGTAAATTAGGCACGTCAGTTCCCCGTCAGGGTGACGTTTCTTCCTAAAAAGGGACCTCTACCTGA
>BLSH010241940.1:141587-154087 GCA_018402905.1 Glandirana rugosa
TGTTACTTATTGGAGGTCAGTGAGAAGAATGCCCCTTACATTGGTGATCTGTGGGAAGAATGCTCCTTATATTGGTGGTCAGTGAGAAGAATGCCTCTTATATTGGTGGTCAGTGGGAAGAATGCTCCTTACATTGGTGGTCAGTGGGAAGAATGTCCCTTACATTGGTGATCAGTGGGAAGAATGTCCCTTACATTGGTGATCAGTGGGAAGAATGCCCCTTACATTGGTGATCAGTGGGAAGAATGCCCCTCCCCTGCCACCATGTGTCTCTTGGTGTCAGGAAAACTTGTCAGAAGTGACTCAAGCTGATAGCAGAGAGGATACACAAATGACACTTCATGCTCTGGAGTGAGACAAGTACACACTATAGAAGGATATGCTTTGTTCATATTTCATGTCTGAGGCTTACAACCACTTTAAAGACCACTGGTGTCACTGTTTGCTCTGCCAAGTAGCATTGGCCCTGGAATTATGCAGTCTCAATCAGACGGGAGGTAAATCGGCCACAGCTCAAGGAACCCCTAGAAATATCTGGAGAGACCCTAGGGTTTTACCGATCCTGGAAGAGAATGGCTGGTCTAGCTGCTATCCCTACTTCATCCAAGCTCTAGATAAGGTTGTGGCAGATAATCAGACTGAACTGAAATTACCTTCAACCTGTCCAGACTCTGGAGCCTCAGCTCCACGTAGACAATACACCTATGAGATACAATGACGGATGACAGTAATAATCTATAAACTCCCCCGGTTCTGTTCCTCGGACCCCCGATTACTATCATACATTAAGCATTGTGCCTTCATGTTCTTCACCATTGTCTCATGCGATGCAATTGATATTTTTAGATTCTGCCAAAGGCTACAAGCAGTTGTGCTTATTGGATCCATCTGTCTGTATGCACCCAACAAACACATCTGACATCATTCCGTTCAAACATGTTTACGTGTTTTATAACCGGAGTCCAAAATCATCAGCGCAGCCCCCACCGACAAGAAAAGAAGAAGGCGTGGGCCCACGTAATCTGCAATAAGCACAAGAAGTATAACTAGCCGAACGCACGCATAAAGCGGTGTATCAAACACTGCCGGAAGAAAGCCGGAGGACTAGGTTGGGTTCACACCGATGTGTTTGATGCGGCCCATGCTTGCGCTGTTTGGGCTGCACCTGCAGGAAATGCAGGAAAAAGGTTCCTGCACCTTTTTAACCACTTGCCGCCATATCATGTACCTGGAGCGTCTTGATTCCAATGCTTGCAGCTGCAGGCATCAATCACATCGGTACCATTTTTTCAGCTTTCTTGTAATAACAGCCGATGCGGGAGGGGACGCCCCTGACACCACTCCACCTCCCACGCCTTTCGCCACTCACCCAGGCTCTCCCATCCCAGAATGTCTACCGGCTGGCAGGAAACCAGAAAAAAGCCAAAATTGGCTATGATCAGGTCTCGGATCTGGTAACCCAGAAGAGACGTTATGACGTCACTTTCGGTATACTGGCATTCTAAAGGTGCCAGTATACAACAATCAAAAGTATTCAAAACCCCCGATCTTGGCATTTTGAATGCTTTCAAGTGCAGAGGAGGGGTTTGGGATCTTATAGACCACTCAACTGTTATTACAAGCAGTGAGAGGGGATGCCCCCGATGCCAACCCTGCCCCCCCCCCCCCAGACCATCTATCGCCTTTCGACGCTCACTCGGGCTCTCCCGTCTCACCGGGAGACCTGAGCGACCAGCCGGAATGTCTACCGGCTGGCCGGTGGCCATAACAAAGCCGAAATCGGCTTTGATCAGGTCTCGGATATGGTAACCCAGAAGCGGCATTATGACGTCACTTACGGTACTGGCATTCTAAAGGTGCCAGTATACAACAATAAAAAGTATTCAAAACCCCCGATCTTGGCATTTTGAATGCTTTCAAGTGCAGAGGAGGGGTTTGGGATCTTATAGACTGCTCAACTGTTATTACAAGCAGTGAGAGGGGATGCCCCCGATGCCAACCCCGCCCCCCCCCCCAGACCATCTATCGCCTTTCGCCGCTCACCCGTCTCACCAGGAGACCTGAGCGACCAGCCGGAATGTCTACCGGCTGGCCGGTGACCATAACAAAGCCGAAATCGGCTTTGATCAGGTCTCGGAAATGGTAACCCAGAAGCGAGGTTATGATGTCACTTACGGTATACTGGCATCCTAAAGGTGCCAGTTTAAAACAATCAAAAGTATTCAAAACCCCTTGGCGTTTCAAATGCTTTCAAGTGCAGAGGAGGTTTTGGATCTTATAGACCCCCAATCCCTCCATAAAGAGGACCTGTCACTGCCTATTACTGTCATAATGTGTGGCAGTACGTCATTTGACCTGGTACGTCATTCGACTTCAAGTGGTTGTATCAGGGCGATGCCCGCAGCTGCAGGCATCACCCTGGCACCATTTTTTAGAGCCGACGGTCGGCTTTCTTGTAATAACAACCGATGCAGCTAAGCTGCCACTCGGCTGTTATTACAAGCAGCGTGAGGGGACGTCCATGACACCACCCCACCCCTGCACCCCCCAGATCCCTTATCGCCTTTCACAGCTCACCCGGGCTCTCCCTTCCCAACGGGAGACCTGAGCGACCAGCCGGAATGTCTATCGGCTGCCTGGAGACCAGAATAAAGCCAAAATAGGCTTTGATCAGGTCTCGGATATGGTAACCCAGAAGCAATGTTATGACGTCACTTACGGTTTACTGGCATCCTAAAGGTGCCAGTATACAACAATCAAAAGGATTCCAAATCCCCAATCTTGGCGTTTTGAATGCTTTCAAGTGCAGAGGAGGGGTTTGGGATCTTATAGACCCCCGATCCCTCCATAAAGAGGATCTGTCACTGCCTAATGCTGTCACAAAGGATGTGACAGTACGTCATTTGACCTGGTACGTTATGCCATTTCAAGTGGTTGTACCGGGGCGCTGCCCGCAGCTGCAGGCATCACCCTGGTACCATTTTTTAGAACAAACGGTTGGCTTTCTTGTAATGGCAGCCGATGCTGCTGAGCAGCCGCTCAACTGTTATTACAAGTAGCTGCAGGGGACGTCCCCCCCCCTTTCTCCGTTCGCCACTCCCCCGGGCCCTAATGTCCCACTGGGAGACCTGAGCGACCAGCCGGAATGTCTGCCTGCTGGCTGGAGACCAGAACAAAGCTGAAATCGGCTTTGAGCGGGTCTCGGATATGGTAACCTGGAAGCGATGTTATGACGTCACTTCCGGGTTTACTGGCATCCTTAAGGCACCAGTTTAAAAGAAATTGAAAGCATTCGAAAAAGCCGATCTTGGCGTTTTGAATGCTTTGAAGTGCAGAGGAGGGGTTTGGGATCTTATAGACCCCCGATCCCTCCATAAAGAGGACCTGTCACTGCCTATTACTGTCACAAGGGATGTTTACATTCCTCGTGACAGCAATAAAAGTGATAAAAAAAATATTTAAAGCAACAGTGTAAAAAAAAAAAAAAAAGAAAGAAAAACAATATAAATTAATAATTACAAAATGTAAATTGCCCCCCATGCTAGAGGCGAACGTGTGCATCAGTCCTGAACAGTGGCGGCTGGTGGTAAATTTTTTTGGGGGGATGGTCGGGTCAACTTCATCCTTCCCCCCCGGTCGGTTATGAGCCAGGCACTTACCCCATCTATGGCGTGGGCAGCGCTTCCCTCCAGTCAGCAGCTTCCGCCATGCGTCTCCTCCAAGGCAAATTGGAACACTTCTCCTTTCAGCCAATCGGAAAACGGGTCTCAGACCTGCTTCCTGATTGGCCAGGAGGAGAATCAGGAAGACAATTGCGAATATTAATTTGCTAATGTCACACAACTGGGTGGGCTCAGGGTGCAGCGCTCTGTTCCCCATGCCCACCCTTTTTTGAATACTATTGGAGCCTCTGGCTCTAATCTTGTGCTTCAAAAAAAAAAAAAAACCCATTGGAATCCATGCATCCGGCACCCTGCATGTAGATCAGGGGGCCGGACACATGGATGGAGGGGGGGGTGGCATCATGGGCCGCCACTGGTCCTGAACACACGCTTCGGATTCAGCTGATCACAGATCAGGGTAAAGGGCCAATCACAGTGGCCCTTTAGCACATGATCAGCTGTGTCCAATGACAGCTGATCACAGGATGTATACACAAGCTGGTTATCGGCTTTTCTGTCCTCATGCTGACAGTGCCAATAGCCGGCTTGGGTTAAAGGGACAGCTACACTGATAATCAGGGTATTGATTATCAGTATCCTGATTATCAGTGCAGTCCTGACAGTGCCCACCGGTGCTGCCAATCAGTGCCCACCAGTGCTGCCAATCAGTGCCTCCTCATCAGTGCTGCCAATCAGTGCCCACTAGTGCTGCCAACCAGTGCCTCCTCATCAGTGCTGCCAATCAGTGCCCACTAGTGCTGCCAATCAGTGCCCACTAGTACTGCCAATCAGTGCCACTATCAGTGCTGACAATCAGTGCCCATCAATGCTGCCAATCAGTGCCCACCAGTGCCTCCTCATCAGTGTCCCCTATCAGTGCCCATTAGTGCCTCCTACCAGTGCCCATATGTGCAGCCTCATCAGTGCACATCAGTGAAGGAGAAAAATGACCTGTATGCAAAAATTTATAACAAACTATGAACATTTTTTTCCCCCAAAATGTTTTGTTTATTTTAGTTTGTTTACCAAAAAATAAAACCCCCAGTAGTTATTAAATACCAGCAAAAGAAAGCTCTATTTGTGTAAAAAATGACAAAAATTTATTGTGGGTACAGCGTAGCACGACCGCGCAATTGTCATTCAAAGCGTGACAGCGCTGAAAGTAGAAAATTGGCCTGGGCAGGAAGGGGGTAAAAGTGCCCGGTAGGCGAGGGGTTAATGTAATGCAAATATCTATAACATAGGAAGATGGTTGTACTCGGTGGACAGGGGGAAGTCTAACATGAGTAACTAATTCCGAATGTTCATGATGAATCTGAGGTTAATAATTTCCACCGGCTTTGTAAAGATTAACAGAGCAGCGCGGGTTACAGGGAATTTTCATTCTCTTCCTTCCCATGGAAAAACCACAATTTCACATCTTTGTAGCTGGCAGATATAAATCAGCATTTTACACCGCGACGCGGCCACCAGGAGAAAAAAAAATATACAATGACAGATTGGAGCAGATTTTACATATCGGCATCTATAATGCAAATCCGGGTTTACGGATCCCTCCAATGTTCTATGCTGTAATCCTAATGAGCTGCTGAAATGACGAAATCTTACTTTCCGTCTTCACACCTATTGCCCGCGAGAGAGAGAAACGCGGGAGACCACTTGTAGACCAGGCTTTTTCTGGCACCTTTTGTTCACAAGTTTAAATCAGTATTTTTTGCTAGAAAATTACTTATAACCCCCAAACTTTTTTTTTAGCAGAGACCCTAGGGAATAAAATGGCGATCCTTGCAATTTATGTCACACGGTATTTGTGCAGCGGTTTTGCAAACGCTATTTTTTTGGAAAAAATACGCTTTAATGAATTAAAAAAAAAAAAAACACAATAGTTGCCCTCAGCTTTTTTGTGAAAGATGATGTTACGCCGAGTAAATAGATCCCTAACATGGCACGCTTTAAAATTTGGGCACGTTAGCGGAATGGCAACACTTAAAAATCTCCATAGGCGACATTTTAAACGCCTTTACAGGTTACCAGTTTAGAGTTACAGAGGAGGTCTAGCGCTAGAATTATTGCTCCCACGCCAACAGTCGCGGCGATACCTCACATGTGTGGTTTGAATTCCGTTTACACATGCGTTCCCTTCTGGGCACAAGCATGGAGGGATGGGGGTGCGTTAAATTTTTTTTTTAATCAATATTTGTTTAACTTTTTATATATTTTTTTTACACTTTCCATTTAATTTTTTTTGTATTATTATTATTTATTCAACTTTTTATTTTTTTATGTTTACACTTTCCGTTAAAAAATGTTTTTTCTTATATATTTTACTTTTTTATTTTTCCCACGTTCCTGTTATTTTTTAATTTTTTTTATCACTTTTATTATTATTACAAGGAATGTAAACATCCACTGTAATAGAAATAAGGATGCCAGGTCTTCTTAATGCAGAGATCTGGGGTCAGAAAGACCGCAAATCTCTTCTTTACCTTTTATTTCGTTTCTTCACACCTACTGACTGCGGAAGAGCGGAAAGCGAGAGACTTTTTAACCACCTGTAGACCAGGCTTTTTCTGGCACTTTTTGTTTACAAGTTTAAATCGGTATTTTTTGCTAGAAAATTACTTATAACCCCCAAACATTATATTTTTTTTTAGCAGAGACCCTAGGGAATAAAATGGCAATCGTTGCAATTTATGTCACACTGTATTTGTGCAGCAGTTTTGCAAATGCTATTTTTTTTGGAAAAAATAAATTTTAATGAATTTTAAAAAAACACAGTAGTTACCCCCAATTTTTTATATAATGTGAAAGATGATGTTACGCTGAGTAAATAGATACCCAACATGTCACGCTTTAAAATTGCATGCGCTCTTGGAATGGCGACACTTAAAAATCTCCATAGCAACATTTTAAACGCCTTTACAGGTTACCAGTTTAGAGTTACAGAGGAGGTCTAGCGCTAGAATTATTTATTTCGCTCTGACGTTCGCAGCGATACCTCACATGTGTGGTTTGAATTCCACTTACACATGCGTTCCCTTCTGGGTGTGAGCATGGAGGGATGGGGGCGCGTTACATTTTTTTTTTTTTTATTAATATTTATTTAACTTTTTATTTTTACACTTTCCGTTTAGATTTTTTTTGTATTATTTATTTAACTTTTTATTTTTACAATGCCCGTTTCAATTCTTTTCTTTTTTTTGATCAATTATATCCCTATTACTGTACAAGGAATGTAAACATCCATTGTAATAGAAATAAGGATGACAGGTCCTCTTTATGCAGAGATCAGGGGTCAGAAAGAGCCCTATGGAGTCTATTAGACCCCAAATCTCTCCTCTGGCCTTCGAGGCAGCCGATCAGACACAGATCGATCGATCTGATCGGCTTCTTTCCTGGCCAGGTAAACAAAGAGCTGCATCCTGAAGTAGCAAAATCCTCATCGCTTCCGGTGTCCGGGTTTACAGCTAGGTCAGTGTTTCTCTCTCGGTGTAGTGCCGCCATCGCCGCTGGTCGCATTGCTTCGGGGCTCCGTGATGGCAGCAGAAGCTGGGGCTGCCTTAGAGGGAATCCCCGGCTTCAACCTAAAGATGTCAACGGATGTCTTACGGCAGGGGTCGGCGGCCCCCGGCCCGCCACCTCTTATTGTCCGGCCCGTCAGTGCCTGTAATTAATTCATAGGCACCCGGCCTGCGGACATTTTCTCCGCTCTCCTCTTCATAGTACAGCGGCGAGCGGCTGATATCACAGTGCTGGATGGGGGGAGGGAAGAGTGAGACAAGTGAGTGTTGCGGATGCACAGAGAGGTGCAGGATCTGTAGGAGGAGTTCTGTCCACCTCACTGCAGCCGACAAGGTGGCAGAGATGACAGGGGTGCTGCAGCTGCAAGATAGATGGCCTTGTGGACCTTGTGTTTGATACCTGCCATGTATAGTATCATACCCAAAGTCACCAATTTATCATAACAAGGGACTTTAGAGGGCAGATGGTGGCATCCTCAACCCAATAGAATAATTTAAAATATATAAAGTTTATTGTACAGAAGTTAAAAACACACATGAACAGTGACGGTCAGGGGGCGGCAGACAAACCTGAGACATCAACCCCCACGTCGCTCCAGCCTGCCACCCCACAGCAACAAACCCCACCCCGGCTCGCTCGCCGATTGATCCGCACTTACCCGATTCAGCAGTGGCGGCTGTGGCTTCCCCCCTCTGTCTCCTCCATCCAGGTCCTGGCTGCAGCTTCCCCCCTCCATCTCCTCCATCTAGGTCACAGCTGCGGCTTCCCCTCTCCATCTCTCTCTCCTCCATCCAGGTCGTGCCTTGGCTTCCGCCCTCCGTCTCTCTCCTCCATCCAGGTCGTGCCTTGGCTTCCGCCCTCCGTCTCTCTCCTCCATCCAGGTTGCAGCTGCGGCTTCGCCCCCTCCGTCTCCCCCGTGTCCCAGCAGTCGCTGTTTCTCCACCTGGCCAATTAGGTATTCGGACTCTCGGTCAATGGGGTCTTAGGAGCTGCTTCCTGATTGACCGGGAGGAGAAACAGGAAGACATTAGCGAATATTAATTTGCTAATGTCACACAAGTGGGTGGGCTCTGCGCCCTGAAGCCATCCTTTTTTTAAGCTAATTAGAGCCCCAGGCTCTAATCATGTGCTTAAAAAAAAACCATTAAAATCCCTGCGTCCGGTGCCCCGCATGTAGATTAGAGGCCGGGCGCATGGAATAGGGGGCGGCGCCCCTGCACACTGCATTACGGGCCGCCACTGCACATGCATACTATGTACTATAACAGATGGGTTAACCTAGATATTATTGCCTGATATAAAGGCTCATGCCACAACTTAACACGTTTCAAATGATAGATCTTCATCAGGAGAATTTGTGGATGAGATCTATGTAATCAAACCCCAATCGTTGAAAGCACACAATATGTATGGTAACTCCAGAAAGGGCAATGTACATGTCAGGTGCATTTAGTGCTCTTACTTCTCATTCCAGCATACTGGTTTTGGCATTTTCCTTGTCTGTCTGTCCACCTGCAAAGTGATTGATGTGGTCAGTCTCTGGGTGGAGACCAAACCTTAAGCCAGCCAAGCCTGCAGTCTCATGCTTGTGATAGCGTATGTGATACCTGATCAAGCTCCCTGATCGTCTGCCCAGCTCTGCTAGATTGGATTCCCTCATTGATGACCTAGAATCTGATATTGACTATTCTCTGAGCTCTGCCTGCCTTTTGACTCTGATTATGCTGAAACTTGCCTGTCTGCCAACCGCAAGAACCTGTTTGCTTTGCTCAGTTTGTGCATGCCCCAGCATGGTAGCCAGGCGCTATAGCATTGTGTATAAGTCCTGGGGGCAACCAAGTACCGGTAGACCTGCTTGCCTTATGGAAAAGGGGGCTGCTCTAGGTGAAGAACACAGTAACCAGCTATAGTGTGTGACCACCTGCGTTAGGGGTAGCGTGACAGTACATCATCATTTCCCAGCTGGGGAGTATCAGGGAGCAGCACAGAACCTGTAAGCATCCAGTTGTACACAAGGGGATGCAAATGAGAAGCCGCCAGACCCAGAAAAGAGAACTGAACAGAGCACAGTCCTGTCTTCTAGGTTGTATCCAGGGCCGCTATAGGAAAGTAGCAAATTCACAAAAAAGGAATCCTGTTTCTAGATGAATCAATTCCAAGCTGGAATCCAGCATGGTGAAGAAGGGCAGAGGATGGTCATCTCTATAAAGTCATCTCTATAAAATCATACCCAAGGAAACTGCTAAGGAACAGCAAATAAAATGAAAAGGGGGGAAGGGAAGAGGGGAACCCAAAATGTGTTCTGTATGGGGGTCTGGGAGGGCAGACAGCGGCTACAAAGTGGTTTGAAAAATATAAACTGTAATGAAAGGGTGGGATGCAGTTACAGATTCCTCAGATTCATGGTGGGGCAAGATGGTAGACAAGGTGGGTGATGTGGGTGTGTGGGGCCACCAACGCATTTCGTTCACTGCACACGCAAACAAAGTTTTAATTATTTAAGTTTGTTCTCTATTGGTGTCTTTTTCAATAAAGTTTATATTTTTCAAACCACTTTGTAGCCGCTGTCTGCCCTCCCAGACCCCCATACAGAACACTTTTTGGGTTCCCCTCTTCCCTTCCCCCCTTTTCATTTGATTATGCCTTCATGTTCTGGGGTTGTCTGGGGTAGGGCTCCACCTATCTTGGGTGAGTCGGCATCGTGGTTGGCATTCTAGTGCAGACATTGCTGTGTGCCCCGGTCCTTTGGCTGTACTCCAGAACCGTTCCTTTCTTTCTCCAAGGAACAGCAAATAGCCCCATTCAAGTGCTTACAAATACCCAGGTGCAATAATCCTAGGGAAAGGACGGGGTGTGCCCTGTGAAAAAAGATTTCTCCCAAACAGAGGGCTAGGCTCCTGACGTCTCCCAACAACAGGGCAGGAGGGAGGAAAAAAGGTTTTAGTTTTAGTGCCAACTCCCACCATAGAAGGTGCGTCTGAGCGCACACGATTTTGTGCACTCCTGTGCGGCATGTTTTTTGGCAGCCAATTAATTTCAATGAAATGCGCAAAAAGTTTTGCAATTTTTAAAGTTGCGGGCACAATGTATACTCAGTGTGGTGGGGTGTCAGAGTGATATTTCTAAGACTGGCATCACGCAGGAATTTTCAGTTCTAAATTTAAAAATTGCTAAAACCAAATCCGAAGGCTTAGGTTGGTGAAGCTCGCTATTTATTAATAACTTCGTAAAGCTGAATCCTGACTCATTTACAAAAAGTTGCAGCTGCTATATGAGGTGCTAACCAAGCCATCTGTTCTCAGCAGAATCAAAAAGCTATTTTATAGCACTAAAAAAATAGGTGTCATTGACAGCACAGCCTTCCATGGGGCACGTGTTAGAAGTCATCTTCATTTGCTTAATTTGGCTTTACCCACATTCACACCCATACGTTTTGCGTTTTGCAAAAATGCACTACAGTCTATTTAACATGGTTTCCTAAAGATGTGGTTCACATCTGTGCGTTTTGCGGCGCTGCGTTTTTTGAAAAGGGTCAGGGACTTTTTTCCTGCAGCAGATTGTGTTTTGCTTGTAATAGGCTTCAATGGAGTCGCACCAAAAATGCAAGTGACGTGTTTTTGATGCATTTTTTGATGCGGCCACGGCACCCTTAAAGCGGTTGTATCCTGTGTAAAAAAATAAATTAAAAAAAATACTTGCAAGGCAAATCATAATGAAATAGTCTGCACCGCATACTAGCTCATTATGTAATACTTACCTCAGAACAAAGCTCCCGCTGGTCCGCCTGGTACCCACAGAGGGAGCTGACATGTTACCTCTGTGGATCCTTCCGGGTTCGTGGCTCCGGCGCATGCACACGGGAGCCCATCTTTACGCTGACGTCAGCGGCGCTTGCAGTGAGAATATCTCCTAAACCGTACAGGTTTAGGAGTTATTTTTTTTACCTACAGGTAAGCCTTATTATAAGCTTACCTGTAGGTAAAAAACTAATTTAGGTGATACAACCGATTTAACAACCGATGAGTCATCAGTTGACAGCTGAATTTAAAAAAAAAAAAAAAAAAAGAATTGCTGGTTAAAAAAATTTGAAAAAAAAAAAAATCCATGCTAGGCCCTTGGCGTCTGGTATTGATTTGGAGAGGAACCCCATGCCAAAATTTAAAAAAATATATGGCACGGCCCCCCAATCCAGGGCATATCTTTTGTATGCTGGGTCGGTGACGTCTTTACCAGCAATTCTATTTTCAAATTCAGCTGTCAGCGTGGAATCCCGCTGACAGCTGATGACTCATCAGTTGTTAAGGACGTGGCGGCCGGCTTCCCATTAGCAACCAGCTATATACAATGTGTTTGAAAAGAAAAAAACGCATATAAATTGCATGCAAAAAATGCATTAAAATGCAGGTTTAAAAATGCAAAATGCACCGCAAAGCACGCCTGAAAACCGCATCAACTGCATAGATGTGAACCAAGACTTAATAGTGATTCAAGGGGCATTTCTTTATCCATTGACTAATTTGTTTCAAAAGACAGGCAAGAAACAGGATACACCGATCAGCCATAATATTATACCACCCACCTATTATTGAGTAGGTCCCCCTTTTCCCGACAAAAGCAATCCTGGGACATGGACTCTACTAGACCTCTGAAAGTATGCTGTGCTTTCTGCCTCCGCCAGCTTGCCTTCTTCCCATACTGCATGGTGGTGCCATCTCTTCCCCAGGTAAGCAACCCACAAGCACCTGACCATCCACACGATGTAAAAGGAAATGTGATTTATCAGACTAGGCCATCTTCTTCCACTGCTCCGTGGTCTAGTTCTGATGCTGATGTGCCCATTATAGGTGCTTGTGGCTGTGGACACGAGACAACATGGGCACCCTGACCCTTCTGCGACTACGTAGCCCCATACACAACAAACTTCAATGATCTGTGTGTTCTGGCACCTTTCTATTGGAACCAGCATTACATTTTTCATCAATTTTGAACTACAGTAGCTCTTCTGTTGTATTGGACTACACAAGCCAGCCCTTGCTCCCCATGTGCACCAATGAGCCTGTCCATGGTTCCTTCCTTGGACCACTTTTGGTCGGTCCTGACCTCTGCAGACCAGGAACATCCTACAAGAGCTGCAGTTCTGGGGGCTCTCTGACCCCATCATCCAGCCATTCCAATTCAGCCCTTATCAAAGTTGTTCAAATCTTTACGCTTGCCCTTTTTTTCTGCTTTCATCATCAACTTCGGGGACAAATAGTTCACTTGCTGCCTAATACATCCCACCCACTTTCATATGCCTTTTATAATGAGATAATCAAT
>BLSH010241940.1:178962-201188 GCA_018402905.1 Glandirana rugosa
TTCCTTCCTGATCCCCCGAGAGGCAATCGGATTCACCCTGGATCAACTGTACCTAAAAATGTTAGTACCCAGTTATATTATTTACATTAAGGAAAGAATCCAGGCCCTTTTTTAACGCAATCAACCGTGCTGGCCAAAACCACCTCTGGAGGGAGTCTATTCCACATTTTCACAGCTCTTACTGCGAAGAAACCTTTCCATATTTGGAGATGAAATCTTTTTTCCTCCAGACGTAAAGAGTGCCCCCTTGTCCTCTGCGATGACCTTAAAGTAAATAGCTCAACACCAAGTTCACTATATGAAGCACTTCTGTATTTGTACATGTAGATCATATCCCCCCTTAAGTAGGACCCTCCTTGTTTAGAGTAGGGTGCTAGGCAAATTTAGTTTAGCTCCACTGTAATTAGAGGAGCAGGGGTGGATTACCTAGGGCTGCTCATTGTTTCACAGGCTGCTGCTGTGTTACTTTTGTCTTGTCTTCTAGATATTTCTAGAACATAGTGGGAGGAAGGACAGAGTCTACAGCCAGAATATTTATGGAACTCCAGCCAATCTCTGAGGAAGTTTACCCAGATGGTGGTGAGAGAGCCCATTAATAGTCTGAGGCCTGAGCAGCAGCGGCAGTGTTCCTGGGTCCAGTTCTGCAGGAGGATACCCCCTGTTTAGGGCCTCTGCCACCCGGGGCAGAAGCCTGGGAGGAAGCCAGCCAGAAGACACCGTGGTCCCAGCTAGGCATAGCTGGGGGCCTATTTGCATACATATAATGCAGTCGACCCCCACAAAGTCGTGTTTCAGAGTTCGCAGCCCCTGACTTTTTCTTAGCCTAGCATTTCCGCATCATAACAGTTTGCTGCATGCAGCTATCGAGTGTTTCGCTGGGTGTTCTTCATTTTGTACTTCTTAAAGCCCTAAGATGCCGCCCAAACGCCTACCTCTTGAAGCCCCTGAAGAAGAGGCGCCACCCGAGGCATTTATAGGCACATCCAAAATTTGCGGATTTTCACAATTCGTGGGTGCTCAAAGAACAAAACTCCCGAGAATTTCAAGGGTGGACTGTGTATTATATTTCATTATTGATACTCATGATTTATAGACTTAGATGTTTATCAATCTGAATAGAATCTAAAACTAATCTTACTACTTACGAGTCCACGTGATTTTCAAAAGACAGCAAAATTGGGAACGGCGAGGTCTTAAATGCGCACTCCGCGATAGCTTCTATAACTTCCTGCAAATAAAAATCATGGTTAAAAATGCTTTCCTGCAAGTATAATAGACAATAAGACACAGCACTTCCTAATTCACATAGAAATACACAAGTTCCTTAAAACCCAACGCCAGGAAAACGTATAGTCCTCCCTTGCGGTGGGGCTGCAACCAAGCGTCACCAAACCCAATAAAAAAAATATACATATATTATTTTTAAACACGAACCTTCATAGATGACGTTTAACCTCTCCTTTGCCGGGGCGCCGTCAATTGACGTCCGCCCTTTTGCGTGCTCTCACGCCCGCCGCACACTGCATGAGCGGGCCCATGGGTCGGGCAGACTTGATGTCCGCCCAAGACCCGCAATCGTCTAGCAGAGAGCCAGAACGGGGAACCGCCGATGTAAACACGGCAGTTTCCCATTCTGTGAGGGGGGACATGATGGATCTACTGATCCCTGTGATCGGAATCAGTGAGATCTGTCATGTCCTTGCCCAGCCCCCACACAGAACACAATGAGGGAACACAGTTAACCCTTTGATCGCCCCCTTAGTGTTAACCCCTTCACTGCCCGTGACATTTATACAGTAATCAGTGGCTATTTAAATTTCTGATCGCTGTATAAATGTCATTGGTCCCAAAAAAATGTCAAAAACGTCCGACAAGTTCGCCCCAATATCACAGATCGCCGCCATTACCAGTAAAAATAAATAAATATGCCATAAATCCATTCCCATAGTTTGTAGACACTATAACTTTTGCGCAAACCAATCAATTTACGCTTATTGCGTTTTTTTTTTTGTTACCAAAAATATGTAGAAGACTATATATTGGCCAAAACTGATGAATAATTTTTTTTATATATTTTTTTTTGGCTAATTATTATTGCAAAAAGTAAAAAAGATTGTTCTTTTTTCAAAATTGTCACTCTTTTTTTGTTTATAGCGCAAAAAATAAAAACCGCAGAAGTGATCAAATACCACCAAAAGAAAGCTCTATTTGTGGGGAAAAAAAGGACGTCAATTCTGTTTGCATATAACGTTGCATGACCGCGCAATTGTCATTCAAATAGCGACAGCGCTGAAAACTGAAAATTGGCCTGGGCAGGAGGGGGGTTTAAGTGCCCAGTAGGCAAGTGGTTAAATACCTTTATCCAGCAATGTGGGATTTTATATAAAGAAAAATATATTTAAAAATTCTGCTCATCTCATTGCTTTTTTTAGGGGGGGCTACATTGGCTCTACATGGTCTCACTGCGTTGTGTAATGTAGCCGCCCTCCTTGGGACGTTTGCAATCTAGACTATAGTGCACCATGCCAATGCACTACATCCTGGTGAAAAAATAAAAAAACCCAAGAAAAAGAAAGTGAACGCAGCCATCACATTTACATTTAGAAAGCTGCAATATATTACATTTTGTTTTGGGTTCAGATTGTACTTCTGCTTCTGGACTGCGGAAAGTCATGTACCTGTACGTGGTTTTGTGCACGCGGGGTAGTGGGGCTCGCACGTGCGCCGCTCCTGCTGTGAGTGGCCACAGCAGGAGCCAATTAGGCGGCCTGGCGGGAGCGATGGGTGCTTCGACCCGCCGATCATTCTGTGGAGGGACGGATTAGCGGTGTGCCTATGTAAACAAGGCAAACCGCTAATTTGTCAAGGAGTAAAAGAGAGATCTTGTGCTTCAGCTAAGCTGAAACAAGATCTCTATTTTCCTCCAGTGTATACGTCCCCCACACAGTTAGTAAGCACCCCCCAGGCACACACTTAACGCCTTTGAGTGCCCCTGGTGTTAGCCCCTTCTCTGCCAGTGTCATTTATACAGTGACAGTGCATTTTTTAGCATAGGTATTGGTGTCACTGGTCCCCAAAAAGTGACACTGATCGCCGCCATTACTAGTAGAAACAATTTAAAAAAAATAAAAGTCCCTAAATCTATCCCATAGTTTGTGGACAATATAACTTTTGTGCAAACCAATCAATATACGCTAATTGGATTTACCAAAAATATGTAGCAGAATATATATTGGCCTAAATTGATGAATAAGTTAGATTTTTTTTTTATTGTCGCTCTTTTTTTGTTTATAGCGCAAAAAAATTAGCACCAAAAGAAAACTCTATTTGTGGGGGAAAAGGCATATCCTTCTACCTATCTATAGCACCTAATGAGATTTCTGTCTCCTCTCTATTCCTCTCCTGCAATCTTCATGAGTCACTCCTAACAGTCTATGCCTCCATGCCAACACCACCGAATCCCGCTAGACAGCTCCGCTCCCCTCCAGCACACAGCAGATGACTGACAATCTCAGCTGTGCATGTTTCCCTATAAGATTGTGTAGAGGAAGGGGGGGGGTGAGCCCATTTCCTCCACTCGGGTCTCAGATTACACTCCCCTCTCCGCTCTATGCTGTGCTTTCTACAGATAAGGAATGGCTTCAGATAAAGTGGTACAACTTATGTAGGAGGATTGGTTTTATCTCTGTGTATTAATTGAGGCCAGTCACTTCATTGGGTATATGTAAGGGTTTACATCCACTTTAACCACTTGCCGAGCAGCCGCTGTCATTTTACAGCAGCAGGTCGGCTCGTTCCCACAAAATGAGGTACTGGTACGTCACTCGCAGGAAAGTGTGGTGTGGGGCGCGCATGCTCACTGGCTAGCAGGGGAGCCAATCAGTATGTGGGGCGGACTCGATGTCCGCGATTGCTCCAGAGACAGGCAGAATGGGGATCTATGAGTGTAAACAAAGCAGATCCCCGTTCTGACAGGGGAGTTCAGTGAGATTGTCTGTTCCCAGTGATAGGTAGCAGCGATCTCTCTCCTCCTCTAGTCAGCCCAGCCCCCATACAGTTAGAAACACCACGGAGGGAACACTTGATCGCCCCTTAGGGCCGGTTCACACTGAGGCCATCCTAGGCGATTTGCGATCCGACTTGTGTCGCCCCAAGTCGCCTCAAATCGTCTGACATCAGTAATCCCATTGGAATGAATGGAGCCGTCTTAATATGCGCTACTCAAGTCCAAAGCGACTCCAAAAAAAGTTCCTGTACTATTTTCAAGCGGCTTCTAGGCCAATTGAGCCCATAGAAGTCAATGGAAGTTCGCTTCCAAGTCGGATCCCTGTCTATGAAGAAGCGACTTTCCAGGATGAACATAATTTTGCCAGAAGACACACCTCTCATGTCCCAGGTACTCGTGTTGAAATCGCCTGATATTGCGCAGAAGTCGCATCGCAATCGCACTGCTTCGCCTTTTCAAATCGCCTAGCAAAGTCGCCCCGAAGTCGGATCGCCTCAGTGTGAACCGGCCCTTAGTATTAAGCCCTTCCCTGCCAGTGACATTTATACAGTAATCAGTGGCTACTTTTAGCTCTGATCTATAAATGTCAGTGGTCCCAAAAAAGTGTCAAAAGTGTCCGATCTGTCCGCCCCAATGTCACAGTCCCGAAAAAAATCGCTAATCGCCATTACTAGTAAAAAAATAAAAAAATAAAAATGCCATAAATCTATTCCTATAGTTTGTAGACGCTATAACTTTTGCGCAAACCAATCAATAAACGCTTATTGTGATTTTGTTTAAAAAATATGTAGTAGAATATATTTTGGCCTAAACTGATGAAGAAATTTGTTTTTTTACATTTTTTTTTTGATCATTTATTTTAGCGAAAAGTAAAAATTATTGTTTTCTTTTTCAAAATTGTTGTTTTTTTTGTTTATAGCGCAAAAAATAAAAACCGCAGAGGTGATCAAATACCGCCAAAAGAAAGCTTCATTTGTGGGAAAAAAAGGACGCCAATTTTGTTTGGGTACAACGTCGCATAACCGCGCAATTGTCAGTTAAAGTGACGCAGTGCCGAATCGCAAAAAGTGCTCTGGTCAGGAAGGGGGCAAATCCTTCCGGGGCTGAAGTGGTTACACGGCTGTGTGTAATAAGGCAGGAGCCATCTAAACACCCACAAGCCACACATATGCATGACGGCTGAGGTTTTTATTCTGAGAGAGTGCTCTCCCAGCACACTGACTGAGCGATTAAAGCGGCTGTATCCCCTAAAATGTAATTTTTACCTACAGGTAAGCCTATAATAAGGCCTATAATAAGGCTTACCTGTAGGTAAAATGAATGTCTCCTAATCCTGTACAGTTTAGGAGATATTTCCCCTGCAAGCAGCCACTGACATCACGGCGCATGCGCAGTAATGTCCCGGCGAAGTCCCGGCGCATAGGACCTTGCCAGAAAGAACGGTCTCCCGCGCGCATGCCACTCACCACGCTGGAGCCACATACTTAGAAGGATCCCCCGAGGGAACATGGCAGCTCCCTCTGCGGGGGACTGAGCAGCCCTGACGGATCTTCGTTTTAAGGTGAGTATTTCATAATGAGCTAGTATGCGGCGCATACTAGCTCATTATGCTATTGTCTTGCAGGTTTATTTGTTTTTTTTTGAGTACCTGGGGATACAACCGCTTTAACCACTTCCCGACCGCGTAGCGACTATAAGCGGGGACAGTGCGGCTCTGTCCTGCGAATCGCCATTTACAGTCGTCACTCGTGGGTACGACGGCCAGGAGGCGAGCGCGCGCTAGCGTGTGCCCGTGCCCACCCATCGCGCGCTCGTGTCCATCGCACGCTCCCTGAACGGGGCCGCAGGTTGGGCAGGCTCGATGTCCGCCGGTGACCTGCGATGGCCCATGACAGAGCCAGAACGGGGAACCGCCGATGCAAACACAGCGTTTTCCCATTCTGACAGGCGGCATGTAAGAGATCTACTGATCCCTGTCACTGGGATCAGTTAGATCTCTTATGCCCATGGCAGCCCAGCCCCCTCACAGTTAGAACACGCCTAGGGAGCACAGTTAACCCCTTCCCTGTCCCCTGCAGGTTAACCCCTTCACTGCCAATGACATTTATACAGTAATCAGTGGATATTTAAATTTCTGATCGCTGTATAAATGTCATTGGTCCCAAAAAAGTGTCAAAAATGTCCGACATGTCCGCTGCAATATCACGGTCCCAATAAAAATCACAGATCGCCGCCATTACTAGTAAAAAAAAAAAAATTGTAAAAACGCCAAACGTTTGTAAACGCGGCAACTTTTGCGTAAACCAATCAATAAACGCCGATTGCAATTTTTTTTTTTTTTTTACCAAAAATATTAGGAAGAATATAAATTAGCCAAGACTGATGAATAAATTTGTTTTTTTATATTTTTTTCTTTTTGGATTTGTATTTTAGCAAAAAGTAAGAGATACTGTTTTTTTTTTTCTTTGCAAAATTGTCGCTCTTTTTTTGTTTATAGCGGTGATCAGAAGTGATGCAGAGGCGATCAAACACCACTGAAAGAAAGCTCTATTTGTGGGGAAAAAAAGGACGCAAATTTTGCTTGGGTACAACGTCGCACGACCGCGCAATTGTCAGTTAAAGCGAGGAAGTGCCGAATCGCAAAAAGTGCTCTGCTCCTAATGTGGTAAATCCTTCCGGTCCTTAAAGAGAAAGTAAACCCTGATGGGTTTTACTGCATAGTGCCTGCAATGTAAAACCATAATGGACTAATATGCATCGCATGCTAGTCCATTATGCGCCACTTACCAGCAGAGGAATCCAGCGATGTCCTCACTCCAGGCCGCGTCCATGCCTGTGTTTCTTCCCTCTGGGTGCCGCGGACTCCGGCGCTTTGATTAACCGGAGCCACGTGACGTCACCCCCGAGCCACCAGTCACGGCACGGTCTCAGTGGAGAAACGGCACGGAGGCTGCTTCTTCACCGCGCATGTGCCGAAATAACGTCGGCACATGCAGAACACTGCATATCTCCTGAACCGTGCAGGTTTGGGAGATATGCAGGGCACCTACAGGTAAGCCTTAATATAGGCTTACCTGTAGGTTAAAGTGGTTGTAGTGCCTTTACAACCGCTTTAAGTGGTTAAGGATGCCTCTGATTAAATCAGGAGCCAGTGGGGTGGACTCCCAATCATGTGACCACCATGATATCCAATCACAGTGATCGAGAAATCCTCCCCACCTCCTGACATTAGAAGGGGCTGAAGGGGCTGCTGGGAGGGGGACAGAAAGGGGTTAAATTATAACTTTAGGGAAGCACTGCTTGGACCTTGAAGAAGGGGACGCACCCCGAAATCTTGTCCTGAAAAATTGTATGTTAGTGGAAATAAAAAAAGTATCACGGACAGAACTCAATTTTCTCTGCCAACTTTAGGGAAGAAATATTAGTAATAGACAATCACAAAAAAACAAAGGCTGTATAAATCAACCAACATAATAGGGAGTGAAAGGAGGATCTCAATCATCTCTAATAGGGGCACAAGGCACGGCTTATTCCTCCTGGACAGAGTTTAATAAATGACACAAGTAGAAGTGTGCAGGACCAGTCAACCTCTGGGCTGCTTCTTAAAGCGGTAGTAAACCCAGCCATTTAACCACTTCAGCCCCGGAAGGTTTTCACACTTTAGGACCAGAGCACTTTTTGCGATTCGGCACTGTGTCACTTTAACTGAGAATTGCGCGGTCGTGCGACGTTGTACCCAAACGAAATTTGCGTCCTTCTTTTTCCACAAATAGAGCTTTCTTTTGGTGGTATTTGATCACCACTGCGTCATTTCTGATCGCCGCTATAAACAAAAGAAGAGCGACAATTTTGCAAAAAAAACGCACATTTCTTACTTTTTGATAAAATACAAATCCAAAAAAAAATTAAAAAAACATTTTTTTCATCGGTTTTGGCCGATTTATATTCTTCCTCATATTTTTGGTAAAAAAAAATAGCAATCGGCATTTATTGATTGGTTTGCGCAAAAGTTGCCGCGTTTACGGATGATGAGAATTAATTTCTGGGGTTTTTATTTATTTTTATTTTTTTACTAGTAATGGTGGCGATATGTGATTTTTAGCAGTACTGCAATATTGCAGCGGACATGCCGGACCATTTTGACACTTTTTTGGGACCATTGGCATTTATACAGCGATCAGTGCTATAAGAATGCACTGATTACTGTGTAAATGCCATTGGCAGTAACCTGCAGGGGGCGCTCTAAGGGTTAACTGTGTTCCCTGGGCGTGTTCTAACTGTATGTGGGCTGCCCTAGCAGGGGAAGGGAAGTGATCATGGCTTCCATGTAGAGGAAGGCTGTGATCCCAGCCCTTCCCCCTCTCACAGAATGGAGGTCTGTGTTTACATACACGGACCTCCGTTCTTTCAGTGCGGGGGGGCCATCGCGGGTAGCCGGCGGCGATCGAGTCCGCCGTACCTGCTCCCTGGCTCCCACCGAACACAGTGAGCGCGCGGGCGCGCCTTCGCCGGCGCGCGCGCTCACAATGCTAGTTGTGATGGCGGTTCGCAATAACGAACCACCTTGTCGCCGTCACGCTGCGGCAGGTGCTCGGCAAGTGGTTAACAGGTTAAAAAACAGTTTGATTTCCGGCATGTGCCGGAAATGTAACACTCCCATTGGTTGTGCTCTAAACCAAACTGTCAAACCATCCAATGGCTGGTGTCACAGCTGATCACATGGGCAGCATCATGGCAGTTGGAGGTTAAACCGAGGCCAAGATGGCAGCTTCCTCGGCTGAAAATGATAGGAGGGTTTAGTACCACTTTAAGATTCCAATTACTTCTGAAAGCAAGCAAATGAAGTTTAAAATTCACAATGTCTTGTTCTGTATTAGCAGTTGATGTCCTCTTGCTGGTTCCAGGAGGTATTAATTTTTTTTTAGTATTCTGCTATACCGAAAATCTTCTGCTTCCCACAGCTTCGGTGATACAAGACGCTTCAAACTTTGATTCCGAGCTTTCTGAAATGCATCCGTAAAGCTTGATTTTATTTCTAAACACGTCTGATGGTTCAGGGATGTTGAATAACCCAATTTCCTCTGCTGCCTGTTGTGCACTTGGGACTAAACTTGTGCACTGCCAAAAAATTTGTCTGTTTTAGTTTCCGTTTCATTCGTAATTTGTTTTTTTTTTTCATTTTCCGGGTCATTCATTACGACCGCGATTCATAAATTCGAAAAATTCAAACAACTGAAAATTTTAAATAATACCTAACTAATAAAAACTAACTATTAAATTATAGGTATTGGAATCCCCTTTCAAATTTGGCTGTTAGTGAACGTAAGGAATACGAATTTATCCGAAGTTACGAATTATTCGAAATAATGAATGTCGCATCTAAACAAATGGAACGGAACAAATTAATAATAAATAATAATAATACATTTTTTATTATTATTTATTATTATTAGTATTAATTTGTTATGTTCCATTCGTTTAGATGCGGCATTCGTTATTTCAGATGATTCGTAACTTTGGATAAATTCCTATTCGTTACGTTCACTAACAGCCAAATTTGAAAGGAAATTCCAGTACCTATAATTTAATAGTTAGTGATAGTGAAGTTATTATAGTTAGTTATTATTTCAGATTTTTGAATTTTTGAATTCACGAATTTACGAATATTCGACTATTCAAAATTTACAAATATTCAGTTATTCCAATTTAGGAATACTCGGAAAAATTCGGTAAAAGGATTTTCATTAATTCGGATGCTTCCAAATTAATTTGTCAAAATTCGTTAAAAAAAAACGAATCGGGAACTAAACGAATTGCACACGTCTACTTGGGACCTCCGATGGCCAGATCCCATTACCAGCCCTGCAGTCCCAAAGTCTCTAGTGCAGCCTCTCTCAACCTTTTCAATACCGAGGAACCCTTAAATAACTTTCTAGTTTCAGGGAACTCCTTCTAATAATGACTAAATCTACAGCTCATGATACATTAGTGTGATGGTCAGTGGGAAGAATGCTCCTTACACTTGTAGTCATTGGGAAGAGTTCACCTTTACAGATAGCTAAAAAGATCAATGGTGTCAGTGGGAACTTATCTGAGAAGCAGAAAATTGCTCATTGTCAAGGAATCCTTGGCAACCTCTGGAGGAACCCCAGAGTCCCATGGAACAATGCAAGAAATGCATGAAGAAACCCAAGCAGCACGGAATACTAACATGTTTGAAAAAAGTGAATGGTAAGCCTGACTGGTCAACAACAGGAGAGTGAATGTTGAGGTTTTTCACTTTCTCTCCAAAACCTCTTAGGCTCTGAAGGCCCAAAATGCTCTACATCCAAATTCCCATATATTCCAATGGTGACTGTTCACATATGAGAACTCAGTAGACGTGCAGTTCGTTTTGTTCCAAATTAATATTCGGACAAATTTTATAAATTTTACAGAATGCTCAGAACAAGACTAAATTCATCCAAATTTCAGAAATTCAGACTGAAATTCGAATCTAATTCTGAAAAGGCTCAAATCGAGTGCTCTAGAGTGTTTTTACAGGTGATTTTCCCGCATTTGTGAGCCTGTAAGAACTGGTTTCCTCCCTGTAATGCTTTCCATGGACTTTAACAAACACACCTAAAGCTTGAATACACATGTAAAGTGCTTGAAATTACCTTCTAAAATGCTTGTATACGCATGCAAAAATTATCAAACACATTAAAAAAATCCTGAAAATCGATTTGCTCAGGAGTGAATGCAGCCTTTTGGAAGTTTTTTTAAAGCATATTTGGATGATGCCAAATGGGAAGATTACATAGTTAGGGTAAGGTTGAGCGTTAGGGTTGCACTATAACTAAGGAGTCAGAAAGCTTATAGTTTGTTGTGGAGCTCTCAACATTGAGTATAAGAAAAAAGATCTACATCTCTCCCAATTGCCACAAAATCTCAAATTTTCCCCTAGAATAAGTCTTTAACATTAGTGATGGGCTTTGGTTCACTCCAAATTCAAGTTTGTCTAAACCTGGAGGTTAGCAGTCATTGCTGGGCCAAGATTCTCCACCCTAGAGCTGACGAAACACACAAGGGGTGAGGATGCTTGTGACATCATTGATCTAATATGGTCACATGACTCTATTATATCAATGTCATTGACCTAATATGGCTATATTAGGTCAACCGTGTCACAAGCCACACCCCACCCTTCAGATACAGGTCCCGGGGGCAAGGGATCTCAGCTCATTGGCCCAGCATTAACAGCTAACTAGACGGTTCGGACCGAACCCAAGTTCATCGTTAATTAACACCTATAACTGTGCCTTCACACTTCACTTCCTCCACCACCACTTATCCCCTTAGTCCAGTGATGGCGAACCTTTGGCACCCAAGGTGTTTATGAACTACATTTTCCATGATGCTCTTGCACTCTGCAGTGTAGTTGGAAATCATGGGAAAAGTAGTTCCAAAACATTTGGGGTGTCAAGGTTCACCATCACTGCTCTAGTCTATACTTTAACCCTTAACCTGTAGCTGAACATTTAACCCTTACCCTAATACCTAACCCTCGACCCCTACCCCAAGTAAAACCTTTGAAATTAATCTCCTAAAATCCCAGAACCCAACAACAACCTAAAACAGCTACTAAAATACAATACCTTCAACGACCCACATCTGTATACTCTGTCCTGCTGAGCGCCATCACACCCAATACTCAGGCTTTTGCTTATAGTTATGTGCTCAGCACTGAGCCATCAGCAGAAAATGCCATTGACTGATTTACAGTACAGATGGGATTAGGTTTAGGATGAAGGACGATAATTTAGTACAGAGGGTTAGGCTTTGGTGCACTGTTCAAAGTGGTTCACTTCAACAGGGCAAGTGTCCACTTTGCTCTTTACTCTAAAGGTAGCCTATTAAATGACATCCTTCTGCTGGGTGACACTACCCCTTCTTTTCAGGAAGTGATGTAAATCTTTGTGGTTTCTGGCAGCCGCTTGAGGCCTCTTATTTAACTAGTCAAAGGTGGTGCTGCACCCCCCAGATTGTGGCTCATCTTGAGGTTTCAAGACAAAATAGGGTTATGGCAAAAAAATGATTTTCATAATGGGGAAGGGAAATTTGACAAAAATAATTTTAATGCCGCAATTACTTTACTTACTCTCAATAATTCATCAATTATTATCCTACTAAGAATATTTACACATCAACACGTTATTTAGGCAACTGTTATGGATGCAGCAACCACCTAGGCTAGGATTAGAGCAGCTACAGTGCCCAAAAGATGCATGTGGGATAATCCTACCAGACCCTAAGGTTTGCCTATGAATGATCCAGTGAACCTTGACTTTCATATTTAAAACACATAAAAGATGATCATCCAAATCCCAGTTCTGTTATTGTGAGAAGGATAATGTCCCTGTTCGTAAACTTATTCTTCAAACCTCATGGATCCCAACATAATAATGGAAAGCATAGCTTGTCTGGATCGCAGTTGGACAGATAAAGTGCTGCACAAACTGCGGTGCTATGTAAATCCTGCATAAGAACAACAAAAATACCTTAAATAATAATACCTTAAATAATATTTCAGTAGTCATGGTGAAGCCATGAGTAATGACCGGCTCCTCGTCTGCGGTTCTGCCCTTCCAGCAGTCCAGTTCTACACAGCGGCAACCAGCCAGAAGCACTTGACGATACATCTCTACTGAGGAGTTCCCAGCCAGCTGCCCCGCTGTAACACATCAAGAAAAATACAGAATATTGATGGCAATATTGACTACATTTTTTTAGAAACACAGGTCCAAAAGACATGCTGGTAAGTTAATTAGCTCATATTTAAATTAGCTATAGTATAAGCATATGAGATAGGGACCTTAGATTGTAAGCTCCTTGGGGGGCAGGGACTGGTGTGAAATGACCAATACAAAAAACGACTTACACATCTCAGACTGCATGTCCTTTTTTAATATTAAAATTGTATTCATTTTTTACATGCAACATGCAATTTGTAACATTGGCCATAATGGGTTCCATCTAGATACAAACTTCACTTTGCAGGTAATGTTAATATAGCGGTACTCCCATTGGGGCTGCTCATTTTAACTGGTTCTTTCCAGAGGCTACCAATCACACAGGCAACAGTCCATTCACTCTAGATCCATTAAACAGTCTTGGGGATATTTTTTTTTTTATTTATTGCTTATAAAACTCGTAACTGCAGAGGCATTGGAGGCCACACTTCACTGGGCGAAACTTCTATGAACGGTCTTTAAGCCGGGAAGCAAAGGGGGGTATCAGAGCTGAGACCCTGTAGGAGCAGTCTCAGTATGAGCAGCTGGCAGCCCAGAAGTAGGACAGCATGCAGTCATTAATTCTTTAGGTTGGGTCAGTACTCTTGTTATCCCAGGGCAGCTGTACACCTCCCGGCTTCCACCAGGCACTCTTCAGTGAGTTCTTCTGACCACATCTCTAGATCTAGGTAAAATTAGGAATAGGCCTCCAGCTCTGCAACAGCTGGGACCTCAATGAACATCTACCATATCCAGCAGGGCTGCCTCAAAGGGGCAGCAGCCCCTGAGGTTGGAAAGTTCTACAGCAGTACTAGACCCAGGCTGTTTCAGACTCAAGACTATTTATGTTCCCTCCAGCCACCAACTGGACACACCCCTCCAGGGATTGGCTGAAGCCTCCATAATGCAGGGGAAAACAATCAACAATAGGTTTATATGGGCTCCATCACCATTCCAAAAAGAAACAGAAATTGTATTTTCTGAACTAGACCCAGGCTGCTGCAGACCCCAGACTATGTATGTTCCCTCCAGCCACCAACTGGAAACACCCCTCCAGGGATTGGCTGAAGTACAATATATATGCAGACTGCCAATTTGACTTTCCAGCCCTCTATATTCATTCTGGAAGCCTCCAGAATGCAGGGGAAAACAATCAACAATAGTTTTATATGGACTCCATCACCATTCCAAAAAGAAACAGAAATGTTATTTTCTGAACTAGACCCAGGCTGCTCCAGACCCCAGACTATTTATGTTCCCTCCAGCCACCAACTGAACACACCCCTCCAGGGATTGGCTGAAGCATAATAAATATGCAGGCTGCCAATTTGACTTTCCAGCCCTCTGTGTTCTGGAAGCCTCCAGAATGCAGGGGAAAACAATCAGCAATCGTTTTATATGGGCTCCGCCACCATTTCAAAAAGAAACAGAAATGTTATTTTCTGAAATTTCTTTATATGTTTTTCTTCTTTTTTTTTTCTATATGTCCTTCATCACAGCAGTTCTAAAACTCACATACATATCCTTTAATAGTGTAAAGGCCGTGTCTGCTGCCTACCTAATCCTAAGTGGACCAGAATCAATTATCCATCAGGAATATAGAGGAACATAACCAATGAAAAATATAGTAACACTATAAAACAAAATTGCATGGCAAAAGATAAAACAATAGTGATGCATCACAATATTTAAAGGGTAGTTGTGCCAACTATTAAATTCGCAAAATATCAGACGTATGGATTTATGTCACGACAAAATCTCTGGTCCAGCTAATTTATTATGAGTTGCAGATCAATAGAAGCGGTTTATGTTTGCAAAATTGACAGGTTGAATATATCCATTCCTATATTATTTGTGTAAGTGTAATTGATTTTTTAATATTAAGTACTATTTTGTGCATTTCGGTATGGAGAAGTTCAATCCTCTTAAATATCTTTTTTCAATTAACACTAAAAAAAAGTATAGCTCCCCTTGCCAACATTTAAAGCGGAGCTTGCACTCAACGCAAGGCTGCCTCCCATTTGCTGAAACGCTGTAAAAATATAAAAATCAATGCACGTAGGGAAAAAAGTTTATATAATACAGTGCCTTGAAAAAGTATTCATACCCCTTGAAATTTCCCACATTTTGTCATGTTACAACCAAAAATGTAAATGTATTTTATTGGGATTTTATGTGACACAAAGTGGCAAATAATTGTGACGTGGAAGGAAAATGATACAAATCTGTGAAAAGTGTGGGGGGCATTTGTATAGCGCCCCCCTGGGTCAATACTTTGTAGAACCGCCTTTCTCTGCAATTACAGCTGCAAGTCTTTTTGGGAAAGTCTCTACCAGCTTTGCACATCTAGAGAGGACATTTCTGCCCATTCTTCTCTGCAAAATATCCCAAGCTCTGTCAGATTGGATGGAGAGCGTCTGTGATCAGCAATTTTCACGTCTTGCCACAGATTCTCAATTAGATTTAAGTCTGGACTTTGACTGGGCCCAGGTGCGCAACTACAGGGGTTGCAATCACAACCGCACCCCGTGTGCCACCCTTGTACACCTGGATAGGAGGGATGGCGGGGGCGGCATTTAGAGTAACCATTTTGGAGGAGATTGGTTCCTCTGTATGCTGCCCCCGCTGCCCCTCCTATCCAGTTTACTTGTCTTCTGCTGTTCCCAGGGTCCCTGTGTGCTTCCCTGGTCCCCCCCACAGAGCTGCTGTCTTCCCCCCTCCTCTCTCCTGCCAGCTGCTGTAGAAGATGTGTCCTGATGGAGAGATGGGAAAGGGTCGGTAAATTTGTCATTTACGGTTCCTTCCTTTTCTGAATGAACAGAGTCAGTGATTGGTACCAATTGGTTCATTCATAACTGAAGCATAGTAAACTGTTTTTACTATACTTCCATCTCTGAATGAATGGGAGGCTCGGTGCACAACTATTTGTTTATTCAGTGGGACTGTAATAAAGGGACCTGCGACGGGAGCAAAGGGCCCCGGGATCAGTGGGAAGAGGGAAGGTCCCTGGTGAGGGGTCAGGGGAGCCCTTCATAATTTCTTGCACCGGGGCCCTGTAGGTTCTAGTTAGGCCTCTGACTGGGCCATTCTAAAACATGAATATGCTTTAACCACTTCAATACTGGGCACTTACCCGCCATCCCGCCCAGACCAATTTTGAGCTTTCAGCGCTGTCGCATTTTGAATGACAATTGCGCGGTCGTGCGACGTTGTACCCAAACAAAATTTCTATCAATTTTTCCCTCAAATAGAGCTTTCTTTTGGTGGTATTGGATTTTTTGCCTTACAAATAAAAAAGACTGAAAATTAAAAAAAGAAAAAAAAATGTTTTATCTTTTTTTCCATCACAAAGCTTTGTAAATAAGTACTTTTTCTCCTTCCCTGATGGGAACTGATGAGGCTACACTGACGGGCACTAATGAGGCACTACTGATTGGCACTAATGAGGCGGCACTGATAACGTGGCACTGATGATGAGGCACTTATATGCAGCAGTGATGGGCACTGATAGGCAGCACTGATAAGCAGCACTGATGGGCACTAATAGGTGGCACTGATGTGCAGCACTGATGGGCACTGATAAGCGGCACTGATGGGCACTCCAGCACTGGGCACTGATTCATGGCACTGATGAGTGCCTCTGGTGGGCACTGTTGGGTGGCACTGGTGGGCACTGATAGGCGGGACTGATAGATGGCACTGATAGGCAGCAGTTAAAAGGAGGAACTGGCAGGCATCAAAGATGGGCACACTGCCATCCTTATTGCACTTTGTGTGCCCCTTACCTGGTGGTCTTGGGTGGGCTCCCTGGTGGTCCTGGGTGACGATCCTAGGGGGGGCTGCACTGATAAACATTCAGTGCAGACCCCCCCCGTCAGAAGAGCCGCCAATCGGCTCTCATCTAGTCACTTCTGCAGACGCTAGTAGAGGAAAAGCTGATACACGACTCTTCCTATTTACGCTGTGATCAGCCGTGATTCGTTACAGCTGATGACATGGTAAAGAGCTTCTGACAGAAGCTCTCTACCTAGATCAGAGATGCGGTGTGTTAGACTGACACCCCACACCACCGATCTCTGCACTGTGTGGCCCCGTGGGCGTGCGCCAGCTTGTTATCCTGCTGGACGTCACATGACCATGAACCTCTGCCCCAGTCTCACGTCTTTTGCAGATTCGAACAGGTTTTCTTCTAAGATTGCCCTTTATTTGGCTCCATCCATCTTCCCATCAACTCTGACCAGCTTCCCTGTCCATGCTGAAGAAAAGCATCCCCACAACATGATGCTGCCACCACCATGTTTCAAAGTGGGGATGGTGTGTTCAGGGTGATGTGCAGGGTTAGTTTTCCGCCACACATAGCATTTTGCTTTTAAGACAAAAAGTTCAATTTTGGTCTCATCTGACCAGAGCACCTTCTTCCACATGTTTGCTGTGTCCACCACATGGCTTCTCACAAACTGCAAATGGACTTCTTATGGCTTTCTTTCACCAATGGCTTTCTTCTTGCCATTCTTCCATAAAGGGCAGATTTGTGGAGAGCACGACTAATAGTTGTCCTGTGGACAGATTCTCCCACCTGAGCTGTGGATCTCTGCAGCTCCTCCAGAGTTACCATGGACCTCTTGGCTGCTTCTCTGATGAATGCTCTCCTTGCCCGGCTGGTCAGTTTAGGTGGACGGCCATGTCTTGGTAGGGTTGCAGTTATGCCATACTCTTTCCATTTTCGGATGATGGATTGAATAGCGCTCCGTGAGATGTTCAAAGCTTGGGAGATTTTTTTTATAACCTAATCCTGCTTTAAACTTCTCCACAACTTTATCCCCGACCTGTCTGGCGTGTTCCTTGGTCTTCATGATGCTGTTTGTTTACTAAGGTTCTCTAACAAACCTCTGAGGGCTTCACAGAACAACTGTATTTATACTGAGATTAAATTACACACAGGTGGACTCTACTAATTAGGTGACTTCTGAAGGCAAGGGGTATGAATACTTTTTCAAGGCACTGTATACAGTACTTTCTTTTTCCCTGTCTTCCACTGTGCAGGAGATGATGTCAGAATCCTGCCGATGAGATCCCGTGGAATGCTCCATACGCCAAATCTCGCAAGAAGCTACTGCAGCACAGTGCCAAGAAATCTGGGCTGCCTAACATTACCCGGGATCATGCTGGAAGGAAGCTGGGAAAAGGGTAGGTACAATATTCAACTTTTTTCCTTTACAGGCATTTTTTTTATGTAGAGTTTCAGAAAGGGGGTGAGGGGTCACACTAGAAAGGCAACCTTTATTTTTAGGTACAAGGTCCTTTTTAAATAATAAGGGCCAGGCAATTAGTAAAAGTTAAGTTATTATTAGTTATTATTTCAGATTTTCGAATCTTCGGGTTTTCAGATTTTCGAATTTCCGAAGTTTCCAATTTACAAATATTTGGAAAATTTCGTTAAATGGGTTTTCGTTGATTTGGATATTTCTGAATTAACGAATTTGTCACAATGTGTTAAAAAAGAATTCAAAACAAAATGAATTGCACATGTCTACTCCCCACTTCCGAGGAGACTGCGCTGCGGTGAAGTCCCTCTTCCTCTGCTGCCAGGCTAGTTAGAAAGTGTAGCGTACTTCACGCATGCGCAGTGGGGAACCTGCTCTGAAGCCGAAAGGCTTCACTGCCGGTTTCCCTTACCACAAATGGTGGCAGCAGCACCACAAGTGTCCCTAATATTAGAAGTATTTGTACTCTGCTTTAGGCATTGCCGACCGCCCGCCGTGGATTGATGGTGGGAACTTGGCTCGATATCGCAAACCGCCATCACCTGACTGCCGGAGGCGCGCTTGCACACTCACTGTGCAGCGGGGAAGCCAGGGAGCAGGTTGGGTGGAATCGATGTCTGCCGGCTACCCGCGATCGCTCCCCCGCAGTGACAGAATGGGGATCCGTCTATGTAAACACAGGGATCTCCGTTCTGACAGGGGGAAGGAGAGTGATCTTCTGTTCCCTGTATATGGGAGCCGCGATCACTCCCCTCCCCCAGTCAGCCCAGCCCCCACACAGTAACACTATCCAGGGAACACAGTTAACCCTTTGATTGCCCCCTAGTGTTAACCCCTTCCCTGCCAATGACATTTACACAGTAATTAGTGCATTTTCATAGCACTGATCGCTGTATAAATGCCAATGGTCCCAAAAAAGTGTCTGACATGTCCACTGCAATGTCGCAGTACTGCTAAAAAACACAGATCGCTGCCATTACTAGTAAAAAGTAAAAAAATAAATAAAAACCCCATAAATTAATTCTCATAGTTTGTAAACCCGGCAACTTTTGTGCAAACCAACCAATAAACGCCGATTGCGATTTTCTTTTTTTACCAAAAATATGAGGAAGAATATAAATCTGCCAAAACTGATGAATAAATTTGCTTTTTGTATATATTTTTTTAGATTTGTATTTTAGCAAAAAGCAAGAAATATTTTTTTTTTTAAATTGTTGCTCTTTATTTGTTTATAGCGGTGATCAGAAATGAGGCAGAGGGAATCAAATACCACCAAAAGAAAGCTCTATTTGTGGGAAAAAAAAGACGCAGTTTTGTTTGGGTACAACGTCGCACGACCGCGCAATTGTCAGTTAAAGCGACGCAGCGCCGAATCGCAAAAAGTGCTCTGGTCCTAAAGGGGGAAGTCCTTCCGGGGCTGAAGTGGTTAAGTTATTATTAGTTAGTTATTATTTCAGATTTTCGATTCTTCAGGTTTTCGGATTTTCGAATTTCCGAATTTACAAATTTTCGGAAATAGTGTGTTAAACGGGTTTTTATTAATTTGGATATTTCTGAATTAACGAATTTGTCGAAATTCATTCAAAAATTAATTCGGAACAGAACCAATTGCACACATCTACTCACCACTTTCGGGAGACTGTGCTGCAGCGATGTCCCTCGGAAGATCGCCCCTCCCCTCCTCCTTACTCCGCTGCCAGACCAGTTAGAAAGTGCAGCGTACTTCACGCATGCACAGTGGGAAACCTGCTGTGAAGGCTTCACTGCCAGTTTCCCTTACCACAAATGGTGGTAGCAGCACCACATGTGTCCTAATATTAAAAGTCAGCATCTACAGTACTTGAACTCTGCTTTACAGAGGTTGTAACCCCCCCCCCCCCCCCTCGAAAAAAACCCTGTAAGACAAAAGCATAATGAGCTAGTATGCATCGCATACTAGCTCATTATGAAATACTTACCTTAGAACGAAGCCCTCCAGCGGCGCTCACACACCGAGACGGCTGACATCTTCCAGGGTGGTTTTTTCGGGTTTGCGAGCTCCGGCCGGAGCCGTGGTGACGTCCCTCCCGTGCGCATACAGGTGGGATACCGGCAGGACCCCATCAGAGGGGGCCAGCCCATACATATGTAGGGGACCCGGGTGTCCCAAGGGGTCCAAGTGGCGGGCCACAGCCAATGAGTTGTTGTGCTGCCCCATAGCCAAACAGGATGTGTGAGGAAATCTCTTCCAATCCCCCCAAGGCCCTCAGAACTAGTGCCCCCACTAGAAAATGTCAGGGCGGGTCTTAAACAGGAAGGGGTGTGGCCTTGACAGGAAAGGGTGGCTCATATTTAAATTAGAGGGCACATGAGTTTAGTCAGGCCTAGGGCAGCACAAAACCTAAATACACCACTGCCTATAGGTAAGCCTTATTCTAGACTTACCTATAGGTACAAAGAAACCAGGGGAGTTTACTTTCTCTATAATAAGTGGTCTTCACTCTTCAAAAGGTTGAGCACCCCTGATCTAGTTAGTTGGATGGCCTCTCTAAAGTAGACCAAGCATCCAGTTGAGAACTTTGTACACGATCCATATAACTGTGAATCACATAGAACTGTAGATTAGAAATATTATCTGTTCCACTTTCATTTTTTTATTGGATGTGTAAACATAAAAAGAAAGAACACGGATTCACAATAACTCATGAAATAGAAAACACCTGTTCATATATTGATTGGGAGATAAAGATTTTTTTTTAACGAGTGAGGGAGATTATTATTTCCTATTGTAACGTCATGTTGGTCTTGTACATGATACATTTTCCCCTGTGGAAAACACCACTATTTTCCAGCACAAGCTAAACAATGTACAGAGTAACCCTACTGGGTGATCTATGTACATTACAGGGATCTTAACAAACATTGTGGCAAATTCCTACATTTTGTTATTCTGGGAAAAAAGGTGCTTGTTTCCCTGTGTCAGGAATAGTGCCCCAATGATGGGGCACTATTCCTCCCACTGGCACCAATGATGGGGCACTATTTGTCCTTCTGGCACCAATGATGGGGCACTATTCCTCCCACTGGCACCAATGATGGGGCACTATATGTCCCTCTGGCACCAATGATGGGGCACTATTCCTCCCACTGATGCCAGGACTTTTTCTTCTCCCACTGGCCTCAGTCTGGCCCCTTTAAGTTCTGAACGACAGTAAATTGATTCTTTGTTTAGAAAGTGTGGAGACTACTAGTTCATAAAACAGGGTGGTTTATGGGTCTCACATTGATTTTTACCAAGGGCCCAGTGAGAAGAGGTTGATCCAGTGTTACGGTATTATATAAACCCTTTGGTGTCCAAAACGAAGTTATGAGGTCTTGGTGAATACATCCCTTTCAATTGAATTGTCCAAAGATAAGTCCAGTCCAAAGGTCCATAATAAATGAATGGATCTATTATAAATGGAAAACTATTTGATTTAATGGAGGGAAGAACAATTGCCAAGGATTTCTCCAGACAGGCTGTAAGATAAAGGCCATGATTCTTGGATGATAGCCTGGAGGCACCATGGGAAACTTCTTATGGGAACATTGCTGAGAAGGATCAGAAGAACAATCCTGCATGAAATCATGGAAACCCTTGTGTATGGATCCATCCAGGCAGGATCAGACAAACCACCAAGTTCTGATCAGAAAAGGCCAATATACAGATACTCAGATGTCCCCTCTATATAGGATCAGATGATGGATTTATCCAGTGATGGCAAACCTTAGCACCCCAGATGTTTTGGAACTACATTTCCCATGATGCTAATGCACTCTTCAGTGTAGTTGAGCATCATGGAAAATGTAGCTCTAAAACATCCTTGGTGCCAAGGTTCACCTTGCCATCACTGATCTACTCTTGCTTTTTATAAAGGAAATGTATTGTGGTTTTCTAAATATTTTCATTATTAATTATCGTCAGGAGTAATATAATACAATGTTTCATTCATGTATTGCCAAGTAAACCTAGCATATTTGTGTCCTGCAACTCCAGGAACACAAAGGGGCAGGGAGGCTTGTGATACCATTGACCATATTAGGACTAGGGATGATCTTGGGTTCAGTACAAACCCAAAAGGAAGCTGTCAGTGGCATGCTAATAAGATCAGGTTGTGGGGGGGGGGGTTCCCCAACCATGGATGCTGATAGGGGGGGACCACTGGC
>BLSH010241940.1:201198-212482 GCA_018402905.1 Glandirana rugosa
AGATGTCCCCTCTATATAGGATCAGATGATGGATTTATCCAGTGATGGCAAACCTTAGCACCCCAGATGTTTTGGAACTACATTTCCCATGATGCTAATGCACTCTTCAGTGTAGTTGAGCATCATGGAAAATGTAGCTCTAAAACATCCTTGGTGCCAAGGTTCACCTTGCCATCACTGATCTACTCTTGCTTTTTATAAAGGAAATGTATTGTGGTTTTCTAAATATTTTCATTATTAATTATCGTCAGGAGTAATATAATACAATGTTTCATTCATGTATTGCCAAGTAAACCTAGCATATTTGTGTCCTGCAACTCCAGGAACACAAAGGGGCAGGGAGGCTTGTGATACCATTGACCATATTAGGACTAGGGATGATCTTGGGTTCAGTACAAACCCAAAAGGAAGCTGTCAGTGGCATGCTAATAAGATCAGGTTGTGGGGGGGGGGGGGTTCCCCAACCAGGGACGCTGATAGGGGGGACCACTGGCCCTCCTGTAGGGGGGCCCGGAAAGGGAAGCAGATCAGTGTGGTGTGACAAGTACAGGAACGATGCCCTGCGTGCCTCTGCCTCAAGCAGCTGAATGCAGGGAAAGACACACACGGCATCGTTCCTGTACTTGTTACACCACAGTGATCTGCCTCCATATCTGTTGCACATATGATCTCCCCCCTGTGTGTGTCTGGGTGCCTCATCGCTTTCTGGTCCCACTGAGCGCTGCGGGGAAAATCAGGTGGATGTGTCTGGAGTGAACTAGGGCACAGGCACCTCTAGAACTGCCCAGGGGCCCTAGGTGCATAAAGGAGCCATGAAGTTTCCTCCCAGCAGTCACCATACAACCAACAGTTCCCCTCGCTGTGGTCGGCTCTTTTGCATTTCCTACAGGTAGGTCAGGTTATCTGTTGATCACATCCCAAGCTTTCTTCAGTGTGTTCTCTCCCTCCCCGAATCTTCCTTACAGCCTTAGCCACTATCGCCCCGCTCCCTCATCCTCACACAGATCCATCCGGCGTTGCCTGTCATGCTGATTCCCTCTCAGGTCCTTGTTACCCTTGCTACCTCCTCCCAACCAGCCGGTTTGCCAACATTTAGCAGCTCTGCTAATTTATAGCCACTTTTCGGCTGACTGGGATTCTCTTCCTGACACTTCCCCCCAACAATAGTCCCACATTAGTTCCCTCACTCCCCTCCCAGTCTTCTTCTTTGGAGGTTCTTCACCTTCACACAGGTGTGTGCCCCCCCCCCAATACACAAACATTGCAAATGGCCAGAATACATCCGTCTCCGGCCCCTTGACCTCCATCTAATTACCTCTCCTCCCCCTTCCCTCATGCTAGCACAAATCCTCTTTCCTCTGTATCCATATACACACCAGGATCCCCCAGCTTCACTTCAGTTCTCCTCTACCCATCCACCATCACCTACCCATTTCCCCCCTTACCCCATGGCTCCAAGCCCCCCCCCCCCATTTTTATCAGGGATTAAGAAAGAACCCTGAGGTGGAGCATCTTATTACGGATGCTTCTTGCGTGGGCAGGATTTGTACTGCGCCAATACCTGACGCTCCTCTCCTATTCATCCCATGTGACTGGCGCAGTACAAATCCCACCCACTCAAACAGCAGCAGTAATAAGATGCTCCACCTCAGGGTTCTTGCTTAACCCCTGCAAAGTGATGGAAGAAAGCCAGAAACTCTGGAGGGGAAGGTAGAGGGGGAGTTGTTGTTTCAGCTTTGATTTAGCCCAGTGACAGCCCGCCAGAATAGGTAGGATCGGTGACAGCAACTTCCCTGAGCAGCTCTGCTTGAGGAGACCATATCTGTAGTATATATTACTGCCCCTATACTGTACCCTCCTGCCCCCTGCACTGTGTCTGCTTACCCTCCCCCTATGCTGTGCCCTCCTGCTCCCCCCTGTACTGTACCCTCCTAACCACTATACTGGGCCCTCCTGCTCCCCCACCATACTTTACCTTACTGCCCCCCTCTGTACTGTGCCCTCCTGCTGCCCCCTATACTGTACCTTCCTAACCACTGTACTATGCCCTCCTGCCCCCTAAACTGTACCTTCCTGCCCCCCCTGTACTGTGCCCCTGTACTGTTCCCCCTGTACTGTACCCCTCTAACTGATGTACTGTGCCCTCCTGCAAACCCCCCCCCCCATGTACTGTACCCTCCTACCCCCTCCCCATAATTTTGTTGCGTTTGTGTCCGCTAATAATGTTTATTGTGTATTGTTAGTGAAAATATTGTTTTGATTTCTTTTGGGGGGGGGGGGGCATGTCAGGTAGTCTGTACGGGGCCCCGTGATTTCTAGCAGCAGCCCTGTCCCCAACAAATGTAAAGGTATGAACCCTAAAAAAAAAATTAGTTTGACCTACTACTTTTTTAAAGTAATACCTCTTTCTCTATCTATTAAATCTATGAACCTGGAAGCCCTGGTATATAAACAAGAATATAACAGGAAATCTGCAATAAATGTAGATCCCTGCTAATCTATTATCAGTGTGAACAGGGATGATCTTTTAAGAAGATATGGGACATAAAATTAGATTGCATTTTTTTTTAAAGTCTGCTCATCTCTAGTAATCTTTATATGACATCTACTTGTTTTTAATGCAATAGAGAAAATATAGCTGAATATAAAACATAAAAGAAAAATAATGAAAAAAAAAAAATGTATCTAGGACTCCGTTGTGTCCATCACAAAATAAATTCACCAACGCAGCTTCTGTTCTACTTCTTCAAACCGGATTACAGATGCTGAATGGGTCTGTGCACATTTTTAATAACGGTTTGCGGTGACCCACGCACACATTTCCAGCTATAATTTCATCTTAGAGGACTATGATTCTCATGCATTTGTGGAAGAACGAAAAAAAAAAAAAAAAGATATTTCTGACAATATTAAAATGCATGTTTCACACCTATTCATTTCATGCAATTACATCCCAGCTGTCTCTTATTTGCCGGCTGCATGTAAAGCATGATTCATGAATAAGTCGGGAGCGCCCTGCCCAACATTCTGCGCTCCAGACAGGCCAGAAACGCCATTTTAGAATGTCAACGAGAAGAAGAACAGATTACTCTATATACACTGATGGGTTCTGTTAGCTTGCTAAATAAACCGAGGCATGTTCTGTGAAGTGATCCATATGGTAATTACTCTAAAGAGCCAAATCAGAAAGATCCGAGTCTAATAAATAAACATACACTTTAATGAACGTCACGACTTCTACTGCTGGTCTGTTACTCAAAGGACACATGCTATTCGCATTTTTTCTTTTTTTCTTCCTTTTTTTTTTTTTTTTTATTAAATAATATGTTGACCCAACATTTCATATTCCTGATATGTGCCTGCTGTACTTACAGTATATGAGAAAGTATCCAGTTCTCTTTGTATTCCCTTGTGTTAATTGTATTCCTTTGTGTGTGAAATCCCTGGTGTTCCTGCCAGACGCTTTGCTTTCCTATTACAAACTGACCGCAGTAGGCATGACAGCACTACATGGTCAGTTTTCCAGCTGTGTTGGGAACCCAGCCTGCTCTCCTCCAATGATCAAACTTGGGCTGACATTCCCACAGCCATTCCGTGGGAAGACCAGTGTTCTGCTATTTCTCCACTTCCGGCTCTCCAAGCTCCTTACGCAGTTGAGGACAGAGGGAATGTAATCACTCATAAAAAAGGGGAAAAAAGGTATTTATAATTTTTTTTTTATATATCTATACACCAATGTTTTGCCATTCATTTCTATTTTAAACTGAATGGGTTGTTTTACAAGGTGAGAGTTCACATGTACTGTAAGTATAAAGAAAAAATATATATATATTTATATATATACAGTATCTCACAAAAGTGAGTACACCCCTCTTATTTATGTAAATATTATTCTATCTTTTCATGTGACAACACTAAAGAAATGACACTTTGCTACAATGTAAAGTAATGAGTGTATAACAGTTCATGTGTGTGTAAAGGCAGGCATCCCGATACTTTTGGTAATATACAGGGTAGGCCATTTATATGGATACACCTTAATAAAATGGGAATGGTTGGTGATATTAACTTCCTGTTTGTGGCACATTAGTATATGTGAGGGGGGAAACTTTTCAAGATGGGTGGTGACCATGGTGGCCATTTTGAAGTCGGCCATTTTGAATCCAACTTTTGTTTTTTCAATAGGAAGAGGGTCATATGACACATCAAACGGATTGGGAATTTCACAAGAAAAACAATGGCGTGCTTGGTTTTAACATAACTTTATTCTTTCATTAGTTATTTACAAGTTTCTGACCACTTATAAAATGTGTTCAATGTGCTGTCCATTGTGTTGGATTGTCAATGCAACCCTCTTCTCCCACTCTTCACACACTGATAGCAACACCGCAGGAGAAATGCTAGCACAGGCTTCCAGTATCCGTGGTTTCAGGTGCTGCACATCTCGTATCTTCACAGCATAGACAATTGCCTTCAGATGACCCCAAAGATAAAAGTCTAAGGGGGTCAGATCGGGAGACCTTGGGGGCCATTCAACTGGCCCACGACGACCAATCCACTTTCCAGGAAACTGTTCATCTAGGAATGCTCGGACCTGACACCCATAATGTGGTGGTGCACCATCTTGCTGGAACTATGATGTCGGTGATAGGGAATAGCTGGCCATCAAGTTGGCTTTGGAGGAATGGCGGTACCTCCTGGAAGGAGCAGCTCACCCGGTATTGGTTTTTGCTGACCATAAAAACCATAAAAAAAACATATGCTGTGAAGATACGAGATGTGCAGCACCTGAAACTACGGATACTGGAAGCCTGTGCTAGCATTTCTCCTGCGGTGTTGCTATCAGTGTGTGAAGAGTGGGAGAAGAGGGTTGCATTGAAAATCCAACACAATGGGCAGCACATTGAACACATTTTATAAGTGGTCAGAAACTTGTAAATAACTCATGAAAGAATAACGTTACGTTAAAACCAAGCACACCATTGTTTTTCTTGTGACCCTCTTCCTATTGAAAAAAACAAAAGTTGGATTCAAAATGGCCAACTTCAAAATGGCCGCCATGGTCACCACCCATCTTGAAAAGTTTCCCCCCTCACATATACTAATGTGCCACAAACAGGAAGTTAATATCACCAACCATTCCCATTTTATTAAGGTGTATCCATATACATGGCCCACCCTGTAGTGTATATTACCCATGTGTTTGTAGGTGTTCTGGAAAGTAGGATCTTAAAACATATAATGTATCTAAACCCAAAAAAACAAATAAATACAGTAAATTCTCATCACTAAATTGTACCTAAAGGTAAGCTTATAATATAACTTATTGTCAGTATGCTTGGGGTGGAGCTTGTATAACTGACACGACGGAATGGCTATGAATATGGGTTTTTACCAAAACTCGTAATCTGCTGTAATTTGCACACTGTAATTTTATAGGGAGGACAAGTTGCCAGCTCTTCACCTTATACTTTTATATTGTATGACTGACAGCACTTGTACTGTTTGGGCATATTCTCAGCTGCCTCTTCAGAAGTGAGCACTAGATGCATCAAAAGCATTGCTGTGTTCACAGAACAGGACCCAAACAGGTAAAGCCTACATTCACAACTGTTTCTTCAGAAAATTCCTCCCCCAGGACAGTGGAGGCTCGCCCATAAGGACTGCTGGGGCAGTGCCCCACCAAAAAAATAAGTAAGAAATAAAAATAAAAATTAACTATAATTATTAACCAACAGCAGCACAGCTAGAGAGAAACTCCAAAGAAAAAAAAATCTTTGGAATTTCTCTGTAGCTGTGCTGCTGTTGCTAATTGCTGGAATAGACAGATTAGATAAGAAAGAGAAGTGTAATCTACCTAGCAAAAGGGCAGACGTCCCAAATCTCATTAAAAAACCCTATCTAGAACACAGTAAAATGAATTCTCCACCCTCATTGGCTGCTTTCCAACATTCCATTCTAAGAATAGCTGAGTTCTGGGGCGTTAGAATCTACAGACCTTAAACTGCCTAGTCCATTTGGTCTCTGCCTGGGGGGGAGCCAAGATTTTCTCTGCCTGCAGTTACACATTCTGGCCAGCTGCCCAGCCATGCCCCCCCCCCCCTCCACAAGTCACACTCAGACACTTAGTCTCTACCTCCAGCAGTGTTTCCACTCTCCACCAGGGACCCTTCCCCCACCCACCATCCTGTACAGAGCAAAGAAGGAGGACATGAGAGATCGCTCAATGGAGGAGAGGAAAGGGAGCAGCAGATCTCTTGCCTGGATAGATCATCATGGGTGACTACAGCTTGAGGAATGAGAAGCTCAGAGGGACAATCAGATCCAAGCAGAGCAGTGTCTGCAAGGTAAGATCTCTGGGCATGCATGACAGGGAGCTCCCAGCAATACACAGGCAGTGATTAGTCTGCATCCATAGATAACAGATAAGGCTGAACAGGTCACTTCCAAAGCTCAGCAGTAGGATAAGAACTCTGAGCCGGCATGTAAGTCACAGGGAGTTCTCAGGGATACACAGGCAGTAATTGATCTGCAATTAGTCTGCTGACATTGGGGAACCACAGAGCTCAGCTCTTCATACTTTACTGTTTATCAGGCAGCTTCAACCAACACAGCAACAACTCCTCTCCTGGTGACTTCTTCATCCCTGCATTCAGTGCATTGTTGGTAATGATTCATGACTTACAATGCATGGACCAATAAGTCACCAGGAGTGGAGTTGTTGCTGTGTTGGTTGAAGCTGCCGGTTTTCATGGAGCATTGCTCAGCCTCCGAGTATCTCAGCATCAAACAACAGAACAAGAGGAATGTCTACTCATGACAATTCCTCTACAATAACTGCTTTCCAATGAATGCCATCTTAAAGCACCGGATTTTATAATTACATTTTGAACTTTTTTTGACAGATAATGAAGATTTATGTTAGTGAATCTGGTCAGTTCCAAAAAACAGGGACATTTCTATGGCTCACCTTGTGTCAGGGGTGTGGCTTCTAAGAAGTGGGATGGGCCAAAAAGGAAGGGTGGGGTCTAGCGCCCCACCATCTTAAAACTTCACCAGCCGCCACTGCCCCAGGACCATCATGGCAACGTGCCCAATGCAAACTTGTGAGGACATCTTACACAGTATGTGAACACAATAACTCTTGGGTTTCTTGGATTGTCCCAGTCCTGCAAATATAACATTGGGCCTTATGTCCTGGGACATCCAAGTAACAATAGGCATACCAACCTTAAGGGAAAGGTGGCTGCTATAGGTGAAACCACACAAAAGCCTAGTTGCTTTCGCAGAACAGGGCACAAATGGGAAAGCTTATATTCACTACTGTTTCTTCAGAGACCTTCTTTTACTGGGACCATCATGCCAACTTGCCCAATGCAAACTTGTGAGGACATCTTACACAGTATCCGAACCTTATTGGGTTGATTTACTAAAGCTGGAGAGTGCAAAATTTGGTGCAGCTGTGCATGGTAGCCAATCGGCTTCTAAATTCAGCTTCTTCAATTAAGGTTTGACAATAAAACCTGAAAGCGGATTGGTTTCTATGCAGAGCTGCACCAGATTTTGCACTCTCCAGCTTTAGTAAATCAACCCCTTTAACTCTTGGGTTTCTTGGAGTGTCCCGGTCCTGAGAATATAGCACCGGGATGTCCTGCGCCATCCAAGTTCCAATAGGCATACCAACCTTACAGGAAAGGTGGCTGCTATGGGTGAAACCACGCAAAAGCTTCGCTGTTTTCACCGAAACAGGTAAAGCCTACATTCACAACTGTTTCTTCAGAACCCTTCTTTTACTGGGACCATCATGCCAACTTGCCCCATGCAAACCTGTGAGAACATCTTACATGGTATGTTAACACTCTATAACTCTTGGGTTTCTTGGAGTGTCCCAGTCCTGCAAATATAGCACTGGGCCTCATGTCTTGGGACATCCAAGTACCAATAGGCATACCAACCTTAAGGGAGAGGTGGCTGCTATAGGTGAAACCATGCAAAAGCAACGCTGTTTTCACAGAAAAGGATGTAAACAGATAAAGCCAACATTCACAACTGTTTCTTTGGCGAATTCCTCCCCCAGGAACATCATTGCAACGTGCCCAATGCAAACCTGTGAGGACATCTTAAACAGTATGCGAACACTATAACTCTTGGGTTTCTTGGAGTGCCCCAGTCCTGCCAATATAACACTGGGCCTTATGTCCTAGGACATCCAAGTAACCATAGGCATACCAACCTTAAGTGAAAGGTGGCTGCTATAGGCGAAACCCTGCAAAAGCCTCGCTGTTTTCGCAGAACAGGACGCAAATAGGTAAAACTTACATTCACTGCTGTTTCTTCAGAGACTTCCTCCACTAGGACCATCATGGCAACTTGCCCAATGAAAACTTGCATGTTTATAGAGAAGATTATTTATCAGACAGGTTAGAATTTATCAATAAGGGCCGGTTCACACTTGAGCGGCGCGACTTCGCGGCCCGTTCACATCTAGGCGACTTGTCAGGCGACTTGAGTCACCTGACAAGTTGTCTCAATGCTGTGCAATGGAACCGTTCTAACAGGAGAGAATCGCTTCGCTCTGACTTAGAAAAATGGTTCCTGCACTATTTTCAGGGCGATCTCAGCGAGACTTGCATTGACTTCTATGATAGAAGTCTCCTTACAAGCCGCGTTGAGATCGCCTCGAGCGGGGCGACTTGCTTCGCCCTGGCAAGTTGCGCCACTCAAGTGTGAACCGGCCCTAACTCAAAGAGATGACAAAGATACCGTAGAAAAAACAACATTCGCTCACCTGTGAGGTAGGTATTATGTGAGGAATTAATAAAATAATGGGAAAGGGGCTGAGACATATCTTCATTTAAATCCAGTTTCTCAGGGGGTACTACTCCATTTTCTTCTCCATTTAGATACCGCATAAATCCTTCCACAGATATCTGACCTGAAACAAAACAATGAATGTGTAAGTGTACATAAAGGTTTATTTATCACATTTACATGTTCTTTTGAAGAAATGCCATATACTTCCCATCTGTGTACCACTGGGGAGATTTCCCTTCACTTCGTGCCCCATAGCCAAAACAGGAAGTGAGTGTTCCCATTGGAAATTGCCTTTCTATTTGTGTTCTAATGTCAAACCAACATATGGGATTTTGCATTGACAATGTTTAACTGGAGAGGGTCAATCTCCCTAACAGGGGCAAAGACAGCAATTAAAAAGGTGTTCTAATCCCTCCCCCCTCTATCCAAAACTAAAAAAAAAAATTGTTTTGCCTTTAGTCGCACTTTACATTCCTAGATTGCCAAGAGCGACATTTGATCCATTCTTACTGTAAAGACTGAGTTTTTTTTTCTGTGTAGGTAAGTGGGGTGGGTGGGCAGAGGCATCAGTTGCTAATCGCTGCCCCTCTATAAGTGTTAGTAGTACAAGGAAATTATACTTCTTCTTTTTAGTAGTAATACAGCAGTCATTTGACCACTGCCTGACATATGATTGTTGAGTCATTTGACCACCATTTGCTATGGGCACTAGGCAGAGGCCAACATAGGTCCTCTGCCATGGACGCCCTCTTTGGTGAGTCTGTCAATTATGACATAGAGCTCTAGTGAGATTTTGGCAAACATTTTGGACTCAGATGGGATATTTATAGCATGATAAGTGTCACAAAGGCGCTCCTTACTATCGAGAAATATACAGGTGGTCCCCGGGTTACAAACAAGATAGGGACTGTAGGTTTGTTCTTAAGTTGAATCTGTTTGTAAGTCGGAACAGGTACATTTTTTAAGTGTAGCTTCAGCCAAAAAAAAACAATTTTTAAGCTTTTTGGACAGCATAGGGAAGGGGTAACAGCCCTGTAATGTTTGTATTTCTGTCTGTGTTTCTGTTCAGAAGATTTCACCTCACTTCCTGTCCCAATGATAATCGGATTTTGAAAATTTTGGGTTGTTGTGGAAACAAGAAATGGTGATAAAGCTTCAATGGAGACCCCTTTTTCCCATAATAACTCTTACAGGAGTGAATTTCCCTTCCTAGGGGGAGATTTCCTCTCACTTCCTGTTGTCTCCCTCCATTTGTAAGTAGGAGTCATTTGTAAGTTGGATGTTTGTAACTAGGGGGCAGCCTGTAGTCAGGAAGATCACCTCTGGTGGGAACAGACATGCTTTTAGTTAGAGACAAGATTCTTTGTAGGGATAGATAGGTTGTGGACAAGCTGCATCCTTGTATCAGGGACCAAGTGAGGTCAGGAGGGACTGGGAGGCCTATCTGCTGGAATCCCTAACGTCTGAAACGCGTAGGTTGTTTTTACAGCATTGCACTTGTCTTTTCAAGAAAGGTATGCAATTTTTTTTGGATGTCATCCTAAGTGCCGACCATCCCTTTCCTTACTTTGGTACATTTGAGGTGTCGGCAGCCTCGAGGTCTGAGCACCGAGCGGAGCGGTTATGTGGGAAGGTTGTAGTGCCTACACACCTGTTTTCTGCCAGGTAGAGCGCCACTAGCAAGGTAAAACCCTTCAATGGAAAGTCAAACATTGCGATGCTCTTTTATTCTCCCTAGATGTTAAGAAAATACTTTAAACCTGAATCAAATCTGTTGTCAAAGCGTCTGACTATTGCAGAACTGGAACTGTTCGACTTAGGTGTTACTGAATTTGCTGGTATTTTTGATAAAAAAAGTCTCTTAAAGGAACAGTTGTGTTGCTTTGGTCTCTTGAACCCTCTGCTACCCATAAGCACCCACCACATCTAGAGGCCCCGCGTGCACGCCTATGATAACAGATAGATTACTGATTGCTTTGTGCTCAGACCCTTGCTTGTTTAATGGACTATGCCATTGTCCATTGCTAGCCAGACCTGACCACTGCATGTGTGATGTCCAATGAGTTACTAGTATTGTTGTCCAGCATACTCCTCCTGCTTTAACCGCTTAACAACCGCCCCATAGACAATTGACGTCTACAGGGCGGTTGCTTAATTCTGGGAGGACGTCTATTGACGTCCTCCCAGAATCGCGCTTCCCGCGCGCTCCTCCTCATACGACCTGTTGTTATGATCATTGAGTAACCTGTAGTGTGTACGTCACCAGTCCAGACCGATCGTTACCTGTTACCGTATCAGGTAATTTGTTCGTTCCCAGACTCGTGTTTCGTTAGTCATTAGATAGACAATAGTATCCGCACGTGCGCCCCGGAGATCTACACCACCCACGAATACCCATCGTCTCCCAAGTTCTCTGGTTTCGTTGTGTTGACAAGGAAATTCTCTGAAAAAAATAGTTTTTATGGTCGTT
>BLSH010241940.1:214184-235983 GCA_018402905.1 Glandirana rugosa
CCAAAAAGGGGTCATTTGGGGGGTATTTGTACTTTCCTGGCTTGTTAGGGTCTCGGGAAATGAGATAGGCCGTCAGTAAATCAAGTGTGATCAATTTTCAGTGATTGGCACCATAGCTTGTAGACTCTATAACTTTCACAAAGACCAAATAATATACACTAATTTGTTTTTTTTTTAGATAGGTAGCAGTATAAATTTTGGCCAAAATCTATGAAGAAAAATTACTAATTTGCAAAATTTTATAACAGAAACGAAGAAAAATTCATTTTTTTACAAAATTTTCGGTCTTTTTTTAATTATAGCGCAAAAAATAAAAAACCCAGAGATGATTAAATACCACCAAAAGAAAGCTCTATTTGTGTGAAAAAAAGGACGCAAATTTCATATGGGTACAGTGTTGCATGACTGAGTAATTGTCATTCAAAGTGTGAGAGTGCTGAAAGCTGAAAATTGTTCTGGTTGTTAAGGGGGTTTAAGTGCCCAGTTGTCAAGTGGTTATACCCTTTCTGCATCCTGAAGACATCTGACACAGTACATGAACACTCTACCTCGGGGGATGCTGGGTACTGTGCCAGGTCTGATTCCTCTCTGCTGCTACCCCCCTCAACCCCCCAATCCCTGTGTGACCACCGGCCTCTCTTCTTCTGGCTTCCCTTCTCTCCTCTCCCATCTGCTGCTGCAGACACACAGGCAGATCTTCAGGATGGAGGGCGGGGAAGGGGCCATGGAAGTGACCCCTTATATTGTATGCCAGTGTATTGTAAATTTACCAGCCCTTTCCTTTTCTGAATGAACACAGTGACTGGCATAGGTGTGTGCAGCCTATTGCATTAGAGTGTGCATCACAAAGCGCAAACAAACATGAGTATGAGTGTATATATGTCAGAAGGGCAGAGATCAGTGTCAGAAGTTTATTTTCATTTTATTTATTTTTTACAACTTTGTTTTTTTATTATTTTTTACAATATTATATTTTATTATTTTTTTTTACAATTTATTTAGGAACCCTGCTGGGGGGCTTTGGTGAAATATCAGGGGTCTAAATAGACCTCTGATGTCTCATTTTTGAGATAGAGAAAGAGACTGAGCACAGAGATTCCCCATCTATTTCTCTGCAGCCAGGCAGCAGGGGGAATCTGCACAGTACAAGGTGATTAGGGTGTGCCCAGGCACACCTGCCACCCTATGTGCGCATGCCTATGGTGACTGGTATTGATCACTCACTCGCTCTGGAACAACTGCTCTTTGCAAAGCGCACAGCCTATTTGCCTTTAGTAAATCAACCTCATCATATCTGTAGTTTTGGCAGTTTTCCACAGCATTACATATAATGAATATTGCACAGTGTTAGTTTTGGCAGCAAATATCGATTTAGTCTTAGTCTTAGGACTAAAATGGCATGTTAGTTTTAGTCCCATTTTAGTTTTCTGCAATGGTCCAGGACATTTTAGTTGACTAAAATCATTTTAGTCGACTAAAACTCATTTTAGTAGGAGTAAAAGAGCGAATCTGTTATTATTTATGGTATTGAGGTATGAGCATGCACTACAGACGACTGTTCATTTTAACGTCAAATTTAAATTTAGTTATAGTCTTAGTCGTTTGACTAAAATGGAATTTTAGTTTTAGCCGTATTTTAGACATCACTCCAAAGACATGCTGGTAGGCAAATTGGCTCCTGTCTAAATTGGCCCTAGTATGTGTATGAATGTGAGTTAGGGACCTTAGATTGTAAGCTCCTTGAGGGTAGGGACTGATGTGAATGTACAATATATATGTAAAGCGCTGCGTAAATTGACAGCGCTATATAAGTGCCTTAACCACTTCAGCCCCGGAAGGATTTCACACTTTAGGACCAGAGCATTTTTTGCGATTCGGCATTTTGTAGCTTTAACTGACAATTGCGCAGTCGTGCGACTTTGTACCTACACTAAATTTGCGTCCTTTTTTTCCCCACAAATAGAGCTTTCTTTTGGGGGTATTTGATCGCCTCTGCGTCATTTCTGATCGCCGCTATAAACAAAAGAAGAGCGACAATTTTGCAAAAGAACCCACATTTCTTACTTTTTGCTAAAATACAAATCCAAAAAAATAAAAATGAAAAAAAACTTTTTTTTTCAACGGTTTTGGCTGATTTATATTCTTCCTCATATCTGTGATAAAAAAAAAATCGCAATCGGCATTTATTGATTGGTTTGCGCAAAAGTTGCCGCGTTTACGAATGATGAGAATTCATTTCTGGGGTTTTTATTAATTTTTTTTTTCTAGTAATGGCGGCGATCTGTGATTTTTAGCGGTACTGCGATATTTCAGCGGACATGGCGGAACATTTTGACACTTTTTTGGGGCCATTGGCATTTACACAGCGATCAGTGCTAAAAAAATGCATTGATTACTGTGTAAATGCCATTGGCAGTGAATGGGTTAACCGGGGGGGGGCGCTCTAAGGGTTAACTGTGTTCCCTCGCTGTGTTCTAACTGTATGGGGGCTGGGCTGGCAGGGGAAGGGGAGTGATCACAGCTTACATGTAGAGGAAGGCTGTGATCACAGCACTTCCCCCTCTAACAGAATGGAGATCCGTGTTTACATACACGGACCTCCGTTCTTTCACTGCGGGGAGGGGGGGGCATCGCGGGTAGATCGAGTCCACCCTACCCGCTCCCTGGCCCCCCCCCCCCGGATACACATTGAGCGCGCGAGCTAGTTTTAGTCGTATTTTAGTCATCTCAGTTGTTTTAGTTTAAGTGGTATTTTAGTTGACTAAAATGATATTACTTTAGTTAACTAAAATGTTTTAGTCGACTAAATTAACACTGATATTACATGGGGTCCTTTGGTGATGTCTGGGACTGCAGTTGAGGCCCATTACACTTTGCAACCACAGATCAAGAACATCTTTGATGGGGGCAGCAGTTTTTTTTTATGCATGCCAATTATTAGGAACTTTTTAATGTAGGCATGAGATGCCATTAAATAAATGTTTTCTTAGCATGCCTTATTCAATTAGTGAACTACTGCATGTCTAAGTGCTTCTTATTGGGGACAGATTGCCTTTAAGTATTGCCAGGGCACCAATTACAAAACACTCAATCTTACTTTTTCTTTATTTTAATCAAGGAAAAGCATTTTCATTGCAGCCCAAGTCACAAATTGGTAGTGGTTTCTGAATGCAATGCTTTTTTTTTTGTGTGTCAACGACTTTCTACACTACAGACAATTGAAACAAAGCTCTGAAATGCCACTCGGCTTTTGTATATTTTCACAAATACTGGAGCCGGGCACGGAACTGCGGGCAGGACGGCCTGAAGATCGCACGGATAATTAGGGCTATTTACTCTAACAGAAATCCTTTTTTTTTTGGAAGCGAGGATAAAAATGCCAAGTGCTTAAATTTCAAACCCTTTGGCAACAGTAAGCGAAAATGACTTTTCTGAACTAAGAGCGTCTTCACTTATCTTCACAGACGTACAGCCAAGGAAGAACACTCAGGAATCCTTTTTAGGTAACATTTAACCACTTCAGCCCCGGAAGGATTTCCCACGTTAGGAAATAACGAATGCCGCATCTAAACGAATGGAACGTAACAAATAACGATAATAATAATAAAAACGTTTTATTATCCACTTCAGCCCCAGAAGGATTTCCCACTGTAGGACCAGAGCCCTTTTTGCGATTCGGCACTGCGTCCCTTTAACTGACAATTGCGCGGTCGCGCGACATTGTACAACAAACAAAATTTGCGTCTTTTTTCCCCACAAATAGAGCTTTCTTTTGGTGGTATTTTATCACCTCTGCGTCATTTCTGATCACCGCTATAAACAAAAAAATAGCAACAATTTTGCAAAAAAAACAATATTTCTTACTTTTTAAGATAAAGTCAACACTCGTGTAATAAGTCCAGTGTTAGCAGCGCTTCCAGAGTAATATGGTAAATTGCAAAGTAAATAATGATATTAAATGTTCAGTGAAAAAGTGCCAGTGCCAGGAAAAAAACTTTTTCACTGAACATTTAATATCATTATTTACTTTGCAATTTACCATATTACTCTGGAAGCGCAGCTAACACTGGACTTATTACACGAGTGTTGACTTTATCTTTGATTTTTTATTTAAAGCAGCAGCTGTGTGATTATTTATTTATTATTTAATTCACAATTTATGTTTTATTATATATTGTATGTTTTTTTGCACAATTGGGTTCTTGCACGATTGTGGTTTAGCACCTGTAGCACGGGTTGTTACTTTTAGCGCGGTATTTGTATTTTATATAATTTCTTACTTTTTGCTAAAATACAAATCCAAAAAAATAAAAAAAAAACAAATTTATTCATCTGTTTTTGGTAAAAAAAAAAAATTGCAATCTGCGTTTATTGATTGGTTTGTGCAAAAGTTGCCACGTACAAACCATGAGAATTAATTTATGGCGTATTTACAATTTTATTTTTACTAATAAAGGCGGCGATCTGCAATTTTTATCGGGGACTGTGATATTGGGGCGGGCATGTTGGACATTTTTGACGCTTTTTTGGGACCAATGACATTTATACAGCAATCAGAAATTTAAATATCCACTGATTGCTGTATAAATGTCATTGGCAGTGAAGGGGTTAACCTGCAGGGGGTGATCTAGGGGGTAACTGTGCTCCCTAGGCGTGTTCTAACTGTGAGGGGGCTGGGCTGTCAGGGGAATAAGAGATCTAACTGATCCCAGTGACAGGGATCAGTAGATCTCTTACATGCTGCCTGACAGAGCGGGGAACCGCCGTATTTACATTGGCGGTTCCCCGTTTTTCTTCTCTGCTAGGCAATCGCGGCTCACCGGCGGAGATTGAGTCCACCCAACCCGCGGTCACACTCCTGCAGAGTGTGGCGGGCACAAGAGTGTGCCGCCAGCTACAGCGCACGCACGAGCTGCCATTTACAGACGGCGATTCGCGGGACAGGGGCACTCTGCAGCAGTAAATGTACACAACGCGGTCGGGAAGCGGTTAACCTTAACTTGAGCAGCGGTTCTCAAACATTTTACTCTGCAGGCAGGGCCGGTGCAAGGATTTTTGTCTACTTAAGGTGAAAGTGCTTTTTGCCGTCTCCCGTCTATCCAACACCAGCCATGTGTATCTCTCCCTGCTCCAGCATGTCCAATGCTCTCAAGGCTCTGACAGCTCCATTCTTCTCCAGCAGGCACCCCGGCTGTCTGATTTTGTCCTTGTCTTCCCCAGGAACATTGGAAATAGAGGTGGGCCATCATGCAGGATCTCAGTCCTCATCAGATGGAGAACAAGCGTTGCTTCCCCAACAGCTTCTCTGACTATAAGGGCAGCCTGGTGTCCAGTCAGGAGAGTGATGTGGGGGCTGTGATTAGGACTAGAGTTCAGTGAAGAAACACTTGTTGATTGGCTGCCCTGCAGCTTCTCAACACGTGGAGTAAAATAGCAGAACCCCGGACCGAACCCGAACGATTTTTGAAATGTCCGGGTCCGTGCCACGGACACCCGAAAGTTCGGTACGGACCCGAACGTTACAGTCCGGGTTCGCTCAACACTAATTAGGACCATAGACAGCAAAGTCCAGCAGCTACCGCCCTGGGCGGCCAGGAGTGTGGGCTGTATGGGGGTCTGGCCGGGGTGGCATACATGCTCTACCATGTCTCCCAGTGCCCTGCATTCAGTGCTCACAGGGATAACTACCTCCGCTGTGCCAGCTCGATCATTGCGTACTGCACTATGACTGGGAGCTGAACCGGGAGACGCGGGTGTCCTTCCTGTTGGGCGGTGCGGGGGTCTGTGCCGTGGCTGCGGTGATCTACAAGGCGGCTGGACGGGCGGACTACACCAAGCAGGTTCCAGGAGCTGGGGACGTGTGTATGCTGCTCGGCTTCCTAGAATGTGGATCCGACAAACTGTTCGTGGGCAGGAGCGGCTATCTGTGTGCTGCACTGGTCCTCCTGCTGTGGGGCACAGAAGGCGGCAGCGCCCCCCAACTGATGTGCGCTCTAGGCAAGGTAGGCACCGGCCCATCCTGCAGGAACCATAAAAACAGGGCTGTGGATAAAGGGGTACCACAGGTCCTCCTGTACGGGGCCCGGGCCAGCAGGGGGGCCCAGGCAGCAGGATGAATTGGATATGGGCAGGGAAGGCGATCAGTGTGGCAGGGAACAAATCCCCTGTATGGCTCTCTCTGCAGTAGCTGAAAGCTGGCTTCCAATCTTCTATCAAGAATTTGAACAAGCTGAAGTTAGAAGCTCATTGGCTACCATGCACAGTTGCAACAGATTTTGCACTTTCCAGTTTTAGTAAATCAACCCCATTGTGAGTATAAAAGAAATTCATGAAAAAATCATTGCAAAAGCAAGAATTGTATTTCCCATGCTTATTTCTTTCAGCTGAATTTGTGTTAATACTTTTGGAAGAATTGGCAGTTTACTTCCACTCCCATGGCATCCACAAGAAAGGACGCTTCTGTTATATTTTTATTCCTTAGGTTTGGTTAAGATAAATGATGTATCTGGGAAATGATCCCAAAATCCTCTCTGCTAAATTAAGATATTTGAAAAGAAAAAAAAAAACAAGTTGTTCTCAAGATATAAAACATATGCTGTATTCCATGGGTGCTCAACCTGCGGCCCTCCAGCTGTTGCAGAACTACAAGTCCCATGAGGCATTGCAAACCTGACAGGTACAAGCATGACTTCCGGAAGCAGAGGCATGATGGGACTTGCAGTTTCACAACAGCTGGAGGGCCAAAGGTTGAGCCCCTATGCTGCATGCTCTGTAGTTAATGTAATATATATATATATATATATATATATATATATACATACACACACACACACACACTATGTTACCAAAAGTATTGGGACACCTGCCTTTACACGCACATGAACTTTAATGGCCATTAACAGCTTCAGCTCTTCTGGGAAGGCTGTCCACAAGGTTTAGAAGTGTGTCTATGAGGATGTTTGACCATTCTTCCAGAAGTGCATTTGTGAGGTCAAACATTGATGTTGGACAAGAGGGCCAAGGTCTCTGCTCTAATTCATCCCAAAGGTGTTCTATCAGGTTGAGGTAAGGCCAGTCAAGTTCCTCCACCCCAAACTCGCTCATCCATGTCTTTATGGACCTTGCTTTGTGCACTGGTGTGCAGTCATGTTGAAACAGGAAGGGGCCATCCCCAAACTGTTCCCAAATGCCTTAAGAGTTCCCTTTCACTGTAAATAAGGGGCCAAGCCCAGCCCCTGAAAAACAACCCCACACCATAATCTCCCCTCCACCAAAATTTACACTTGGCACAGTGCAGTCAGGCAAGCAGGGCCATCTTAATGCATGGGCACCCCTGGGCACTGCCCAGGGGCCCCAGGTGCATGAGGGCCCCGTGATAATCTTGCATAACATCATACTTGCCAACCGGGTACTGCCCAGGGGCTCCAGGTGCATGAGGGCCCCGTGATAATCTTGCATAATATCATACATGCCAACCGTCCTGCATGTGCCGGGACAGTCATGCTTTTTTACCAAGCTGTCCCGGGATGGCAGCATCCCGGAGCCTGTACTGTACCCTCCTGATCCAAGAATTGGGCCCTCCTGACCCCCCCCCCCCCCTATACTGTGCCCTTTGTATCAATTAGTCTTTGATATACGGCATGTTTTCTTATTGTTTAAAATCTATTTTATTGAAAGTACTAATAAATATATGTTTAATTCTATCAACTATTTATACTTTAATTCTTGAGATTAGGTGCGTAAATTGGGGCAGGCTGGTAGGGGCCCCAGAGTATTACTTTGCCCAGGGGCCCTTGATGTTATTAAGGCGGCCCTGCAGGCAAGTACCGTTCTCCTGGCAACTGTCAAACCTAGACATCGGATGGCAGAGAAGCGTGATTCTTCACTTCAGAGAACACGTCTCCAGTGCTCTACAGTCCAGTGGTGGCATGCCTTACACCACTGCATCCGACACTTTGCACTGCGCTTGGTGATGTAAGTCTTGGATGCAGCTGCTTGGCCATGGAAACCCATTCCATGAAGCTCTCTTTGCAATGTTGTGCTCATCTGGAGGCCACACAAAAGTTGGAGGTCTGTGGCTATTGATTCTGCAGACAGTTGGCGACTTCTGCACACTGTGAGCTTCAGCATGCGCTGACCCCACTCTGTCATTTTACATGGCCTACCACTTCGTGGCTGAATTGCTGTTGTTCCCAGTTGCTTTCACTTTGTTAAAATACCACTAACAGTTGACAGTAAAATATTTAGTAGCAAGGAAATTTCCCAGACGCAGAACGAATGGGAAATATCTATCCAAATTCTATATAAATCAACCCTTAAAATGTATGTGTGTGTCCACGTTGCTACAGATTCCCATATCCCAGTATATTGTGTTCAGAGAAATGCATCTCATTTTTTTTTGGAAGTTCACTACATTCTCAGCTGACTGCAGAAGTGAGTTCCACATTTTTTTTCTCTTTTAACAGAAAAGAACCCCTTACACAGTTTAAAAGTAAATCACTTCTTGCTCAGCTTCATGTTGTGGCCAGGTATCTTCTCCAGAGTCCTTCGATTAAACAGCTTATTCTCAATCAGAAGAAAAGGAACAACCAATTTGCTGCAAGCCAACAAAGCCCAAGTATAAAACTGTTGAAAGCGGCTCCATCCAGGCCATGCTTCTGACGCGCCTCGCTCCGCCCACGCGGCCTTGTCATGGCGTAACGTTTTTTGCAACATTTGCACCAGGTTGTTTCCATGTTGTGTATATGTTTTTAATTTTAATTTGTTTGCTTGTGATGTTGCTACACTAATTTAAATTAAATATACCATTTAAACAGGTCATTTAAGTCACTTGTTGCATGTTATGATCAATCATGTCCCCTGGTGCTATGAAAATTGTTTTAAGTGGACCTTAATACACAAAGACACATGAACACATTATAAAAATATGGGGAAAAGAAGAATAAAAAGGAAATAATTTAAAAAAAAAGGAAAAGGGGAGAATGGAAAGACCTAAAAGTTGAAATTACAGTGTCTGGAATGCATGGTATGTAAGATAATGGGTAATGAAGGTAGAGAGAAATTACACATAATTACACAAAGCACAGCTTAAGAGGGATCTGTAATGATTTGGGGTCAACTTTATTTAACCAGTTGAATTTTGTTTGGGAAAGAAATGCTAAGAGATAGTATAAATCCCTTTCCTCTGATTCCTAGAATTGGTTTCTAATGAACACTGTCTGCTGCACATTCTCATGGCAGTGTACACCCTGGGAGTGATTTACTAAAGGCAACCAGGCTGTTCATTTTATGAGGGAATTTTCACTTTGCAAAGCCCTTTTTTTCTTAGATTAGTGACAAAGACTATCTCTGTCCAAGTGCCTTCATGATCTGTTTATGCCTACTTAGTTTCCAACATACAGTCCAAGATGGACTGTTGGCTGGCTGCAGGCATGTACAGATCATGCAGGCACATGGACAAAGACTATCTCTGTCCAAGCACCTACATGATCCCTATGTGCCTACTTGGGTTCCAACTTACAGTATCGCTCACACAATGGTTGTTGTTCTACAAGCCTTGATGAAGGGTGGTGTTGAGCCCACAATACAAGTTGGCTTTTGTGAAAGAATAAAATCTTCTGTAGACTTTTTGAACTAGTGTGGCAATCCCATCTTTTTAATTTTTAGTAATACCCTCCGAGGGGCCAGCAGGACACCATGGCTGTTGGAGAGCAGACTCCAGGACTGCACACTACATATAACATTACAACAAATCACCAGAAGGTTCAGCTCTCCGGCCGGTTCACACTTACGCGGCACGACTTCGCAGCCCGTTCACATCTTGGCGAATTGTCAGGCGACTTGAGTCGCCTGACAATTCGCCTCAATGCTGTACAATGGAACCATTCTAAAAGGAGCGAATCGCTTCGCTCCGCCTTAGAAAAATGGTCCCTGCACTATTTTCAGGGCGATCTCAGGCGGCTTGCATTGACTTCTATGATAGAAGTCTCCTCGCAAGCCGCGTTGAGATCGCCTCAGGCGCCGCATCGCGCCGCGTAAGTGTGAACCGACCCTCCTATAGCACATCCCAGATAGTAAGTTGTTACCCAAGTAGTTGTTCTATGAGTCCTGATAAAGGGGGGAATGTTGAGCCCCCAAAGTATGCTGGCCTTTGTTTCAGAATATGGACAGTACGATCCAGTGTGGTACTCCTATATTTTCATTTATTTATTTTTTTTGTAATCTCCTACATGGGTCCAGAGGGACTCCATGTTTTTTGGTGAACAGCCTCAAGGACCATATACTACATTTAAAATTATAACAAAGCTCCATGAGGTTCAACGCTCCAATACCATAAAAAGTCTCCAAAATTACTCATGGGGTGCTTGTTTTTGACTAATACATACTATACATCTTGATCATTTTAATTTGTTGCAAAGGACAGTAGAGTCTTGTTATTGTGATAAGTAAAAGTTCAAGCACTAAATCAACCCAAATCATATACAGCATGACGCGCTATCATTAGGAATCTCTCCCAATGACAAATGGCATTGAGAGAAGGATTCATCTCTTCAAGCGGTCGTTGGCTGTGGTTGGTATTTATGGGCATGTCCCTGACGAGAAGGCAGAACTTGTACAAACACATGGCACAGATTGCAATCACTAACATTTACTGCTAGAAACAGCCCATGACAGATAGTCCTATGAAATCTCGGCTGTAATTATTGCAAAGAAGAGGGGGCCGCAGTATAACCCATTCATCTCATTAACTACTCACTAATGTGAACTGGCATTAGATTTTTCTCATGTCGCAAATCTTCCCGCTACCGTGCATAATAACGCCACCAGATCATTTTCATTTTAAACCAAATACAAGCAGGGGTGATTCATAGAACATGCTGACGGCTCGGCTAATAGCAGCAATCTATAAGGAAACAAGCAGCTGACTGCAGATGACCATGTTATAGAGGGACTCATCATAGTACCATACATTGCACAACATTCCAGGAGGTAAATTGCATGCAGTTAGTTTAAAGCCCGAAGGGCTGGTACACACCAGATACGGTGGGACTGCATTGGGTGGCTATTGCAGCGCAGTCCAATCCCATGGATAAGGCAAAATACCTTATGTGCCCGGTTCACACCATTGCGTTGAGGTGGTGTGTGGGCACTGCCATTAAGATCTGTATTAATCAATAGGGTAACATATGGGCAGGGTAAGAGGCTGTCTTGTAGATGGGGCAATGGGTCTCTTTCTTTCATCCACCTTATGACATTTGGTAGAATGTAGAGACTGGTACACAGAGTATAGAACAATATATAGAGGTGGGAGGTAACTAAGTCACCAAAAGGATAATGGATGGCCTGTTGGAAAAATCTTTTTTTCTATTTTGACCTTGATGGATGGGGTGGTTTTGTATTGTTTCTCTTCTCTGTGTAGATTTGTAAAACTTGAAAATGATAAATAAAATCTGAATAAAAAAGAAAGTTTTTTCACAAGGAACCTCAGTTTATGGCTGATGAGGAGAAACAAATTCTTAAAGCGGTTGTATCCTCTATAAATAAACATTTCTTTTACCTTAAATACAATATAATATGTCAATTTATAAAAGAATGTAAAGTCTTCTCACTGTATTAAAAAGATAATCTTTTATCGTTCTGCACTCCCGTCGGCCGCCACCATTTTATTTGAGGGCTTCCGCGTCTTGTTCTTTTGTTTACTTCCTCCCTCACTTTTATGTATCGTAATCCCACGCATGCGCATTACGATAGATATTTCGGCCTCTTCTTCATTTCCGGTTACTATGGAAAGGATGAAGAGCCAATCCTGAACAACCCTCCTTCGAGTCTCACGGGATGCTGGGGCTGACGTCAGCAAGAGGAAATGACGCCGCCCCGGCATACACCCTGCATTTTTCCGGCAGAGTCCTGGCCTGCCGAAAAATGAGGGTGTACAGAGCATGCGCGGGCGACGTCACAGGACAATAATACAACAATATCTCGTGAAGGAAGCAGGTAGGAGCGCTGACACACAGCGCTATATATTCAGATTGCTGGGACACTTTAAATGCAATAAAGTTGTCAGAAACGTGATACAACCACTTTAATAAGAGTTTGTTAAGTTCTTTTCTGGGTCCTGGAGGCTTTGACGATTTGTGAGTTGGATAAACGGGTTGATTTACTAAAGCTGGAGAGTTCATAATCTGGTGCTGCTCTGCATAAAAGCCAATCAGCTTCCAGATTTTATTGGCAAAGCTGAATTGAACAAGCTGAGGTTAGAAGCTGATTGGCTACCATGCACAGCTACACCAGATTTTGCACTCTCCAGCTTTAGTAAATCAACCCCAAAGTCTCCATTTCTGCTAATAGCCAGAACACATTACTCAGTTGTCCACAGGCCTTTATGTGAGCTGAGCAATGCTCGCTCTCCTGCCGCTATGGAAGCCTACTGATGGGTGAAAAAGGTAAGTCCTGACAAAGCATTATATAAGCGGTACAATTTGTTTGATGAACCCATTAGGAATAAATTCAGTACAAGTCTTGGGACTGCTGGCGAGGGGTGCAGGCTGGCCTAGGGTGGCCACCTCATCCCTTTAAACCCGAACACATATGAATTACGCAGGTTGTTCTGAGGCTAATTTAATGCATATAAGGCACCAAGTGAGTTTAATTACCACCTTAAATCAGCCACAGAACCTGTGTAATTAAAATGTGTTCGGGTTTAAAGGAATGAGGTGGCAACCCTAGGCTGGCCATTCTGGTTAATTAAGGCACCATAACTAAGGAGCTTCAACAAAGGCAAGTACAAACATGACTGCTCCACTACAAGTAGTCTGCAAGTGTTCTTTTATCTCTTTCCCTCAGCCTTCCTTTCCTTTCTCTTAACCTTTCAACATGCTCTTACTAAACTTTCTTTTTGCTATAATGCTTTCCCCTCAAACTCTGATTTCTTTACCCCTTCCTGTTCACCCCACAACCTGCACATATCACCCTCACTTCTGCCCTCTCAATATCACTGCAAATATAATCTCCTGCTCTTTCTAAGCCTGCATAATGTCACCGCTTCCAAATTAATGCGGCATTTGCCCTTACATAAATCCCGCTCCCACCCCACCTCCCTCACTTTCCCCCTATTACTAGCTTCCAGGAGAAATGCCCCAAACCCTGGCCCTCCACCATCAAGCTCTCATATGCAGAACCGGCAGTCTCCCTTCTCTGGCAGCAGTCTCAACCCTCACTGCCTTATCTCAATTCCCTTGCTTCCATGATCCAGCCCCAACTCTTATGTGCACTCTGGAAAGCCCACTTAGTCTCTGACAAACTTGCTGCTGCGATCTCCCATGGTGGCCTACTCTGGATTCACTCACCAAGACCCAGTGGACAAAAGAGAGGCTCAGTTGGACTTCTCCTTTCCCCACAACGCACCTTCCAGGTTCTTCCTATACCCCTCTCTCTGTCCCGCTGCTCTTTTGAAGTGCACTGAATTTGTCTTTTCTCCTGTTTGAGGATTGCAGTTATTCACCATCCCCCTGGCCCGGTATCACACTGACTTCTCTGCATTGCTACCCTACTTTCTCTCCTTTGAAGTATCTGCCATCATCCTCGGTGGATTCAAAATTCCAGTCAACGTTAACACCTCAGCCACTTCTCAACCACTCAACCTAACCTCCTCTAGGCCAACACAATGGACACAAGCCACCACTCACACCATGGCAACACCCTTGGCCTTGTATTTATCTACCTCTGCACTCACTGCAACCTTTCTAGAGCTTGGGTATACACTAACAGTTTTTTTTTGTGCAACCCTTGAGGTTGCACAAAAAAAACTGACAGTTCTGGTCAAAGCCGCATTACTAACTATGCAAGGTTAGTTCAGTGATCTCACCAGCTGAGCTGTTGTGTTCTGACAGGGGGGTAGCCCCCTCGCAAGAACACTCCGATCACCGATCCCTGCCATTGGCTGACAGCACTGATCTGGAGCCGGTGAGCTGCTGGTCTTTCTGCATGCATGTCTGAGAGAAGCCGGCTGAATGGCTGGCTTCTGTCAGACAGATCAACATTCACATGGGCCGAATGTCGGGCTTTTTTTTAACCGGCCGCTGTCTCCCGACATTCGGCCCGTGTGTACAGGGCTTTACATCCCTTTTCCTCTCTCCAATCACAACCTTATCAGTTTCATTATAAAACAGGTGCTGGGTGGAGTAGATGTGTGTGAACAGCGCTCTAGGTCAGTCTCCAATCTCTACCTCCACTAACACAAGACCAGGTGCTGGCCGTCCATCACGGACTCCAATGAGGAAAAAAAGAATTCTGGTTGGCCGTACGTCCATTAAAATCATCTTTATTTCAGCAAGTCCATAAAAACATGTCTAAAAACACAAATAGAGGGGAACAGCATCACCAGCTAACGCGTTTCACGCTTCCATAACGCTTAGTCATAGCTCATGCTGGGTGGATTTGACCATAACAAACTGTGGATGCTACATCTGAAAGTCAGTCAAAAAATTAGAAAAGATCCCATGGACTTTTTAGGTGCCCCAAATAGTAACACACAGGAAAAAAACACATAATTCAAAATTAGCAGGTAGGGTCACTCCCCATATTACACTTTATTAATATCACACTCTCCCTGTCTACTCCCATGCCTCCAACGAGTAAACAGTTACTTGTAGAAAGCTCCACCACCTTAACCCTTACCTTATTCACTTTGCTAAAGACTGCCTTTAAAAAAATTTTTTAAATTGCACCCCTGTCCTGCCCAGACCTAGGCACTTCTGTCTACAACTTACTCTCATCCTCCCTGGATACACTTGCTCCTCTCTCTACATGCAGAACCAGGCACCACCTGCTACAACCCTGGCAAACAGATGACATCAGAAGTTTTAAGAGACCCAGCCATGCTCTTAAATTAACGTGGCGTGAAACGAAATCCCTGCAAGACTTAACCCTCTACAAATCTGCCCTTCTCAATTACAACACCTTCCTCCACAAAACAAACCTACTACAACACTCTCATCAAAACCCTCTCATCCAATTCTTGTCAACTCTTTTCTACCCTTATTCCTTACTTCACCTCCCACTGCCTCTATTCACAATCTTACTTACTGTCCAGGAGATTGCCAGCCATTTAAAAAAAAAGATCAACACAATTTGTGAAGAGATCTACAGCGTCCAGCTTTCTCCTCCAACCAACATAACAAGTCCACATGAGTTGCTAGCTCACCGATAACAACATTCTCAATGCCCTACAGTCTGGCTTCCGCCCACAACATTCCACTAAAACTGTGCTACTAAAACTTACTACAACCTACTAAGTGCTAAAACCAATGGCCATTACTCCATACTCATACTCTTAGACCTTTCCGATGCATTTGACACAATCAACCACCCGCTCCTGCTCAGGAAACTCCACTCCCTTGGCCTCCGTGACTCTGCTCCTTCCTGGCTCTCCTCTTACCTATCTCAGCACACTTTCAGGGTCACATAAAAACCCCCTCCTCCACTCTTCTTGCTCTTTCTGTTGGAGTAGTCACAGGCCATGTCCTTGCGTCCCTCCAACTCTCCCTCTACACCTCTTCCCGTGTCCAATTGGTAACCTCCCACTGTTTCCAATACCCCTTCTACGCCGATGACACCCAGATCTATATCTCAACTCCCCAGCTCACCCCCTCAATCTCTTTCCAGATCAAAAAATGTATTGAGTGACATATCAGTATGAATGTCACACCACTTTCTCAACCGTAATCTTTCTAAAACTTAGTTTGTAACATTTCCTCCTCCCTGATTCCCCACTCATGACTTTACCATTGAGATCAACAGCACAACGACTGGTCCCTCCACACATGCCAGGGTGCTATGTGTTATCCTAGACTCTGACCTCTGCTTCAGACCCTACATCTAATCACTGGCTGAATCCTGTTGCCTCAACCTCTGGAATATTTCCAGAATTTGCCACTCACTGACTAAAGACACCACAAAGCAACGTATCCACGCCTTGGTTATATCCCACCTTGATTACTGCAACTCCTTCCTCACTGGCCTACCTTTACACAGGCTACCCCTCCTTTAGTCTATGAATGCTGCTGCTAGACTAATACACCTTACTAACAGATCCCTGACTGCTGCCCCTCTCTGCCAATCCCTTCACTGGCTTCCATTAGCCCAATGTATAACATTCAAAATACTAACCACAATGTACAAAGCCATCCGCAACACTGTCCCCGACTACATCACCAACCTCATCTACAGATATCGTCCAAATCATCCTATATGCTCCTCTCAAGATATCTTGCTCCATAGTTCCCTTGTCACCTCCTCACATAGCGCCAACAGTTTGCGCAGTGCTTTACAATACAGCAACAATACAATTCAATACAAGATGGTTAGGCGGGCCATGCTCCTGCGAGCTTACAATCTAATAGGGAGGGCATGGTGGAACAAAAGGTAATAACTGTGAGGGATGAGGCTCCATGCACAATGGCTTAAAAAATGTTTCTTCTACAGGAGTTTTGTGTTCTGCCTGTAGAAGCTACTCAATGTTATCCTATGTGTCCATGCACATTAGGAGGATTACAGGAATATTTTGAACTCAACGTTTAGAGGCAGGAAAAAAAACCCTTCTGGTTCGCGTTTGGGATTGGAGCTTACTGACAGAAAAAAAGTAAAACTCTCCTAAACTCATCTAAACTTTGTACAAAAAATGCTCTATATGAGCGTTTTTTACTGGCCAGAGAAAAGCATTTTTTTAAGCCCAGTGTGCATGGAGCCTAAAAGTGGACAAAGTAGGAGATAGCTGGACAGATTGGGATAGGGAGTTCCAGAGGATGGGACAGGCTCCGGTGAAGTCCTGGAGATGAGCATGATAGGAAAAGACAAAGGAGCTAGAGAGCAGGAGGTTTTAGTAAGAGCGGAGAGGACGTTTTGTGTCAGAACTTTTCCTGAGGACAGGAAAGATCTGGGAAACGTCATGTGAGGAGAACGCTTAAGGCGTCAGCATACAAAGACATTTTGGACAATTTCATGCTCTCAACTTTGAGGGAACAGTTTAGGGATGGCCCCCTCCTGTTCCAACATGACTGCTCACCAATGCACAAAGCAAGGTCCATAAAGACATGGATGAGCGGGTTTGGGGTGGAGAAACTTGACCGGCCTGCACAGAGTCCTGATCTCAACCCGATAGAACACCTTTGGGATGATTTGTTTAGTGTTACCTTGGTCAGTTCCCGATAGGACAAAATAAGTATATGGCACCTCATCCCAAATTGTAAATACAATAAAAGAATGAGTTCCCTAAGGGGATTATACAGTGCTGTAGAATGAATCCAGTCACAATTATCTTAAAAGCAATTATCTTTATTTTACACATATATTGCATAAAAGTATATACCATGGGTGTACATAAAACCATGTATTACAGCTTATGACATGATTGAGTCAAGCCAAGATTTGATATAGGCTTTCGTCAGCTATCATCCCAACATGTTTCGCCCCCGTGAGCTTCCTCAGGGGATTGTACTGACCTCCAAAATCTGATTGAGGACAATGAAATAGAAAACCATTATGATACATTAGTATATCAAACAAACCAATCATTATTGTCTGCAATTGGACCGCCTGTAAGGTATATCCAAACCTACACCCAATGCTCCCACAGACCACCCCAACCCAGTATCTGGGCTTCAGTACCTGAAGCCGTGGACAAACGAGCCACACCCAAGGGCAATGACCAACCAGACCTCGACTAGATTGGCAACTGCTATCAGGTAACGGATCAGGTGAGTCCTGGTCGTGGCCCGTACGGATACTGGGTTGGGGTGGTCTGTGGGAGCATTGGGTGTAGGTTTGGATATACCTTACAGGCGGTCCAATTGCAGACAATAATGATTGGTTTGTTTGATATACTAATATATTATAATGATTTTCTATTTCATTGTCCTCAATCAGATTTTGGAGGTCAGTACAATCCCCCGAGGAAGCCCACGGGGGTGAAACATATTGGGATGATAGCTGACGAAAGCCTATATCAAATCTTGGCTGGACTCCATCATGTCATAAGCTGTAATACATGGTTTTATGTACACCCATGGTATATACTTTTATGCACTATATGTGTAAAATAAAGATAATTGCTTTAAAGATAATTGTGACTGGATTAATTCTACAGCACCGTATAATCCCCTTTGGGAACTCATTCTTTTATTGTATTTACCTTTGGGATGAATTAGGGAGGAGACTGCAAGCCAGGCCTTATCGTCCTTCAGTGCCTGACCTCACAACTGTGCTTCTGGAAGAAAGGTCAAACATTCCCATAGACACTCCTACACCTTGTGGACAGCCTTCTTAGAAGAGTTGAAGCTGTTATAGCTGCAAAGGGTGGGTCAACTCCATATTGAACCCTACGGACTAAGACTGGGATGCCATTAAAGAAGGGTGACCAGATGTCCCTGGTTTCCAGGGACAGTCCCTGGAATGAGGACACTGTCCCCGGACCAAGTCTGTCCTCGGTTTTGTCCCCAGATTGGATTTGAACAAAGACAGTCAGTGCAGAATTTGAAAACAAAATCTGAATTACACACCCCTGCTCCGCTGCTCCTACTGGCTTGGGGGGGGAGGGGGGGTATTTTTTTCAATTATCTGTGCCCCTTTCTGATGATCATGTGCTGGTTGGAGCTGAGGGACTATTTCTTCAGTTTTGGGCACATGCCCATTCCGCTCCCACTCGCATGTTCTTATCCCTTGGCTAAAGTCCCGGCCAGCCGCCTGCCTGCTTATCTCCTTGTCTTCTCCGCTCAACCACCCGGAGAGTGAGATTTGAGAGGCTGTGAGGCAGGCGGTGGTGGCGACAGGCAGAGAGAGGCAGCTGAGTGTCCAGCAGCAGGAACAGAGAGGAAGGGGATCCGATGGTGGGGTTGCCATTGCCTTCAAGGCTTCAACACCGGTGTGCTTTGGGGGTGTCGATGTCTGTCTGTGTGCTTATTTTTAGCACTGATCACTGTATTGGTGTCACTGGTTCCCGCAAAGTGTCAAAAGTGTCAGTTCGTGTCTGACTTGTCCGCTGCAATAGCACAGTCCCGCTATAAGTCATCGATTGCCACCATTACTAGTAAAAAAAAAGTCCCCGGATTTCATTTTAACCACTTCGTGTCCGCGCTATAGCCGATTGACGGCTACAGCGCGGATCTAAATTGCCGGGAGGCCGTCAATAGACGTCCTCCCCTTTGGCTCGTACCAGGCGCGAGCGCCGCCACCGCACGCTGCGTGAGCGTTCCCGCGGGTCGGGCGGACTTGATGTCCACCGGAGACCCGCGATCTGGTTACAGAGAGCCAGAACGGGGAACCGCCAATGTAAACACGACGGTTTCCCGTTCTGTGAGGGAGGGCATAACAGATCTACTGATCCCTGTGATCGGGATCAGTGAGATCTGTTATGCCCCTGCTAGCACCGCCCCCCACAGTTAGAACACATACAGGGAACACATTTAACCCCTTCATTGCCCCCTTAGTGTGAACCCTTTCCCTGCCAATGACATTTATAAAGTAATCAGTGTCTATTTTTAGATCTGATCGCTGTATAAATGTCATTGGTCCCAACAAAGTGTCAAAAACGTCAGACAAGTCCGCCGCAATATCGCAGCCCCAATAAAAATCGCAGATCGCCGGATTACCAGTAAAAAAAAATAATAAAAACGCCATAAACCAATGTCCATAGTTTATAGGCGCTATAGCTTTTGCGCAACCCAATCAATATAAGCCGATTGCGATTTTTTTTACCAAAAATATGTAGAACAATATATATCGGCCTAAACTGATGAAAAAAAATATATATTTTTTATTTTTGGATATTTATTATAGCAAAAAGTAAAAAAAAATATTTTTTCAAAATTGTTGCTGTTTGTTTGTTTATAGCGCAAAAAATAAAAACCGCAGAGGTGATCAAATACCACCAAAAGAAAGCTCTGTTTGTGGGGAAAAAAGGACGTCAATTTTGTTTGGGTACAACGTCGCACGGCCGCGCAATTGTCATTCAAAGAGTGACAGTGCTGAAAACTGAAAATTGGTCCGGGCAGGAGAGGGGGTTTAAGTGCCCAGTAAGCAAGGGGTTAAAAATCTGGTCACCTTACATTAAAGTTCATGTGCATGTAAAGGTGAGTGTCCCAATACTTTTGACAATATAGTGTATATAATTTAATAAACTCCTTTTACCAGCTGTGAATCTTTTGCAATGCACTGACCTATAGACTTGGAGTGTATTCTATTCACAGCACCGCATTTCAGAATGTTGCTTTTATATCAGTGGAATTTTACATGCATGCTTCGTCCACCAAAACCCATAAACTCTATACAATGATTGAATTAGGGGCACTTTACCAGGCCTTCTTGTAGACTGCCCAGGACTCTGTGTAGACCTCTCCGGATGTCACTGATTGAACAGGTTTCTGAAAATAGATTCTGATTGACTTCAACTATCACAAAGCTGGCACTGAAGATCCTCTTAGAAGCACTTGATTAGGTCAAAACCAAGAGAAGTCTACTTCCCGATTGCAATGGAACACTGCATAAAGCAGCGATTATAGGTTAGATTTTATTCCTGACTCAATTCCCGAGAACAAAAGGGCAACTGGCAATAGATTTTCTTTAAATTATGAAACTTAATTTAATATGATTTTCTGCTTTGTATTTCTGTAAGGCAGGGTTCACATATGTGCGGCCGCAGGTTTGTGCCTTGGATCCGGTGCATCTCTGTTCAGCAGTTCAGGTGCGATTCAGCTGCAAACTTTTGACTAAATTCCTCCCTGAACCAGACCCAAAGACGCACAGGACCCTTCTGCAATCCGGGCCGCGGGCACCCTGGCACTGTGTGAACCGGCTCTATTGAGAGCCGCTCACACTCACCTGTCATGCGAATTGGATGTGGAGAAAGACCCGCATCCAAGCCTAAATGTTGGCCATTAGGGATGCACCGATACCAAGAATTTTCACGAGTACTTGTCAAAAACCTCCCAATACACGAAACCAGGGGCAGTGCCACTTATACAAAATGAATGCACTCATAGCCTTTCTTATCGGTGAGTATGAGTACCGATACTGTCGCTTAAGTACTTGCCGATGACAATTACCGATATTTTGCGGTGCAATTTGGTCCATACAAAATGAATGGGTGCAAATCTCACTGCAAAGAATCGCATGTGATTTGAACAGGAATGTGCGATTCCTGTTCGAATCACATGCGTTTTCCCCACCGCTCCTGTTTGAACCCAGGCTTCTTATAGTGGCTTGGGTTCAAACAGGAGCGGTGGGGAAACCGGACAGGAAGCGCACCGCATTCCTGTTCAAATGCATGCAGTCCTTAGCACGATTTCAAAGCTGCAGATCAGTGCAATTTGTACCTCTGAATTCATTGCAGCTTGCGACTTCAACAGATGTCCATGCAAGTCACAATGAAATAAAAAAAAAGTAGTGTGGGGGGCCTTTTTCAAAGTCGCGGCGACATGCGCCGCAGCAATTTGAACGGTTACATTGCCAACAATGGGGTGTGACTTGTCAAATCGCATGAGAAATCGCACTAGAGAACAAGGGCAAAGGGTAATAATAATGCTGCACAGTGCTCTGGACGGTGATCTGAAGGAGAGGCCTGTAATGCACACAGTGCTCTGGACAGTGGCCTGAGGAGGCCTGTAATGCACACAGCGCTCTGGATGGTGGTCCGAGGATGCTGGTAATGTACACAGTGCTCTATACGGTGGTCTGATAGTCTGGTGGCATATCTCGTGACACATGTAATGGTCGTAGGAGCCTGGTGGTAGGTCTCGCGACACACGTA
>BLSH010241940.1:235993-259894 GCA_018402905.1 Glandirana rugosa
CGTTTAGTGACACACGTAATGTCCGGAGGAGTCTGTTGGGGAGGCCTGTAATTCACACATTGCTCTGGATGGTTGTCTGAGGAGGCCTGTAATGCACACAGTGATTTGCACGGTGGTCTGAGCAGACCTGTAATGCACACAGTGCTCTGGACAGTCTGAGGAGGCCTATATTGCACACAGTGCTCTCGACAGTCTGAGAAGGCCTGTAATGCACACAGTGCCCCGGACGGTCTGAGGAGGCCGGTATTGCACACAGTGCTCTGGACGATCTGAGGAGGCCTGTAATGCCCACAGTGCTCTGGATGGTCTGAGGAGGCCTGTAATGCACACAGTGCTCTGGACGGTCTGAGGAGGCCTGTAATGCACACAGGGCCCTGGGGGGCCTGAAGAGGCCGGTAATGCACACAGTGCTCTGGACAGTCTGAGGAGGCCTGTAATGCACACACTGCTCTGGATGGTCTGAGGAGGCCTGTAATGCACACAGTGCTCTGGACGATCTGAAGAGGACTGTAATGCACATAGTGCTCTGGACGGTCTGAGGAGGCCTGTTGTGCACAGTGCTCTGGACGGTCTGAGAAGGCCTGTAATGCACACAGTGCTCTGGATAGTCGGACGAGGCCTGTAATAACACAGTGCTCTAGGTGGTCTGAGGAGGCCTGTAATGCACACAGTGCTCTGGATGGTCTGAGGAGGCCTGTAATGCACACAGTGCTCTGGACGATCTGAAGAGGACTGTAATGCACACAGTGCTCTGGACGGTCTGAGGAGGCCTGTTGTGCACAGTGCTCTGGACGGTCTGAGAAGGCCTGTAATGCACACAGTGCTCTGGATAGTCGGATGAGGCCTGTAATCACACAGTGCTCTAGGTGTTCTGAGGAGGCCTGTAATGCACACAGTGCTCTGAACGGTTTGAGGAGGCCTGTAATGCACACAGTGCTCTGGACAGTTGTCTGAGGAGGCCTGTTATGCTTCACAGTGCTAAGCACGCCACACCACTAAGCGCGTTATGGTTGCTACCTCACTTGCTTGGAAGGGAAACACTCATGGGTTCACATGGGTAAATGTCCCTACCTCAGATTTTCATTCAGTTTTTGTTTGTTGATGAAAATGGAATTCATTTTCGTCATAGTTTTTGTCAATTGAGGAAAACGTGGGGTCATTTTCGTTTATTTTTCATGACACTGATGAAAATTTTGCCAACATTTTTTTCGTCAATGAAATTAACTGGTTTGGAGTAGAATCCCTAGCTCATCCCTATCCAACACTATTAATTAGGACAAATTGTGCAAGTTGTAAAAGATGAAAAGAGTCAGAGGAAAATTTGTTCCATTTTTGTATCTCGATTCTATGACCTTTCCACAACCAAGCCTGAAAAAAAAAGAAATGCTTGAGATTCCCTCCATGGGCTCAAGATGTAAGCCAGTCTACTTGCTTCTCCCCCTCGGACTATCACTCCAAGTGAAGATGACAAGTGGTGATAGAGTGCCAATGCCCAGAGCTACAAGAAACCAGGCAACATGAAAGCAGCCTCAGGCTTATATATAGAGCTAAACTCTCCAAGGTTTATGTGACATTAAGATTATATGATATGGAGCTGTGGAAGTGTTACCTTTGTGTCTATTAATGCCTAGATGTTATACGTTTTCCTTGTTCTTCCAGAGACACATCAACTTCACTAAAAAAATATGGTTTCAAGACCAGGCCTTTTCTGGAGTATAAATTAATATTTTTTGCTAGAAAATTACTTAGAACCCCCAAACATATTATATATATATATATATATATATATATATCTTTTAGCAGAGACCCTAGAGAATGAAATGGTGATGGAATGTTTTATGTCACACGGTATCTGCGCAGTGGTCTTTCATATGCGGGCGTGACTTATGTATGCGTTCACTTCTGTCCGGGAATACGGAGGGATGGGGAGCTTTAAAAAATGTTTTATTTTTACACTGTTCCTTTATTTATTTGTTTTTTTTTAATCATTTTTATTCCTATTAGAAGAACTGTAAACACCCCTTGTAGAAAAAAAGACGACAGGTCCTCTTTATTGAGAGGCCAGCTAGCTGCCACAACCCCGGTATCGTTTATTACTATGGGTGACTCGGTATCGGATAAAAGTGGGTTTACTGCGGGATCACTTTTAGAGGCAGTGGGAGAGGTGACCCCCACCACCACTTTCTGGTCGTTTCCGAGCTTACCGGAGCCGCCGGTAAACCCGGAATGCCATTGGATACGGCCGTTCGTCGGGCATGAAGTTGAGTGGGGAAAAGATGGCCACCACTCGGCTCTATGCCCTTGGAGGACCAGAGTGACATCACTTCCAGTTCTCGGGATGGAACAAATGATTTTTTCTTTTTAAGACAAAATGTTGTCTTTTTGACCCCAGATCTCTCAATAAGAGGACGGTCATCCTTATTTCTATTACAAGGGGCATTTACATTCCTTGTAATAGCAATAAAAGTGATTAAAAATAAACAAAGGGACAGTGGAAAGTGGAAAAATAAAAATAAAAAGTAAAATAAATAAGAACATTTTTTTTTTTAAAGTGCTCCACCCCATCTGTGCTCACGCGCAGAAGAGAATGCATACGGAAGTCACGCCCGCATACGTAAACGGTGTTCAAACCACACATGTGAGGTATCACCACGATCGTTAGAGCACTAGACCTCCTCTGTAACTCTTAACAGGTAACCTGTAAAATTTTTTAAAGCACCGCCTATGGAGATTTTTAAGTACCAACGTTTGGCGCCATTCCGCGAGCGTGCGCAATTTTAAAGCGTGACGTGTTAGGTATCTATTTACTCGGTGTAACATCCTCTTTCACATTATACAAAAAAATTGGGGTAACTATTGTGCTTTGTTTTTTTTCAATTTATTATTTTTTTTAAATGAAATTCCAAAAAATTTTTCCAAAAAAATTGTGTTTAACCACTTCAATACTATGCACTTAGAACACTTTACTACCAGACCAATTTTCAGTTTTCAGTGCTGTTGCGCTTTGAATGACAATTGCGCGGTCATGCAACGTTGCACCCAAACAGATTTTTTATCATTTTGTTCCCACAAATAGAGCTTTCTTTTGGTGGTATTTGATCACCCCTGCGGTTTTTATTTTTTGCGCTACAAATAAATTTTATTTTTTGCGCTACAAATAATTTTTGTCACAAAACTTTGTAAAAAGGTAAATTTTCTCCATCACTGGTGGGCACTGATGAGGCTACACTGAAGATCACTGATGTGGCAGTACTGATTGGCACTGATGAGGCGGCACTGATGAGGTGGCACTGATGATGAGGCACTTATATGCAGCGATAATGAGCACTGTTAGGCGGCACTGATAAGCAGCACTGACGGGTACTGAGAGGTGGCACTGATATACAGCACTGATGGGCACTGATATGCAGCACTGATGGACACTGATAGGTGGGCACTGGTAGGTGGCAATGGTGGGCACTGATATGTGGCACTGGTATGCATTGATAGGGGCACTTGTGGGCACTGATAGGGGCACTGGTGGGCATATACATTGATAGGGGCTCATTCCCTGGTGGTCTAGGGTGGCATCTAAAGGTGGCACTGAGTGCCATCCACATTGGGCAGTATGTCACTTACCTGGTGGTCTAGGGGGGGTCTCCCTGGTGGTCCAGATCGGCTCCCTGGTGGTCCCTGGTTGGCTCCCTGGTGGTCCTGGGTGGGCGCATCCCTAGTGGTCCTTGGGCAGGCTCCCTGGTGGTCTAGGGTGGCGATCCGAGGGAGGGCTGTGCTGATAAATCATCAGCACAAACCCTCCCTGTCAGGGATGCAGCCGATCGGCTCTCCCCTCCTAAGGTCTGCAGACCTGAGTACAGGAAAGCCGATAAACGGCTTTCCTGTAATACACTGTGACCAGCCGTGATTGGTCACGGCTGGTCACATGGTAAAGTGCTTTGGATCGAAGCGCTTTACCGAGATCGGTATTGCGGGGGGTCAGACTGACCTCCCACACCACCGATCGCCGCGATGCGCGCCCCCCCGGGCGCGCGGCTGCTTGTTATCCTGAGGATGTCATATGACGCCCAGTCAGGATAACTAAGACACTTCCCGGCCGTCATTTTGCATACGGCGGTCGGGAAGTGGTTAAAGACCGTTGCAGAAATACAGTGTGGGAAGATATTGTAATGATCACCATTTTATTCTCTAGGGTCTCTGCAAAAAAAAAAAAAAATAGATAATGTTTGGGGGTTCTAAGTGATTTTCTAGCAAAAAAATACTGATTTAAACTTGTAAACAAACAGTTCCAGAAAAGGCCTGGTCAGCGATTGGAGAACATTCACTTTTATCCAACTGTTATGGGTAACGTGCACCTTTAAACATGGGGTTTACAGGTACTTTAGATGACCTTATGTAACACTTTAATATTTCTAATCTGTAGGCATGATTGTATTTACATTTTGTATATGGAAAACCCTATAAAAAGAAAACTTAAACAATCTGCCGCATCAGATTGTATCATAAATCCATTTTAAAGCTGCTCCGTATTTATGTGCTGCGTTGGGATGCTTACAGTGTAATTATATCATACATTAGTTGTCATGATAAATTAAAATAGAACAAGATGTGCACACTGTGAGAGTATTATTTTAGTGGAATACATTCAAGCAGTAGCAGAAGAAAGACTCGTGCAGCGAGATTGGCACAAAGCCCAGATAAGCAAAAATACAAAAAAAAAAAAAAAAAAAAAAAAAGAATAAAACAAACATAAACACACAAACCAATTCTGAATGGCGGATATGATGGAAGTGATGATTACCAATAAGATGCATGGCATTCACTTAGGAGTTTCTTGTATTATGTATTTTTATTTTATTCAAGTATTTATTTTATAACTGAGAACTCTCAATTTAGCAATGGCTGTGAACTATTATACAGGGGCTGTACCAAAAGTAATGCAAAAGTGCACATAACTTTTTTATGAACTTCATTGTTCGTTCAAATTTCACATGTTCGTAGAATAACTCTTTGTCTTTAGCGGTGATCATCAAACTGTGGCACGGGGGCCGGATGTGGCCCTTTGCTTGCCTCTATATGGCCTTTGAGGCACTCTTCCTAACTCTGACACCAATGATGAGGCACTATTCCTCCCACTGACACCAATGATGGGGCACTATTCCTTCCACTGACACCAATGATGGGGCACTATTCCTTCCACTGACACCAATGATGGGGCACTATCCCTTTCACTGACATCATCAATGGGGCACTTTTCATCCTACTGACATCAATGATGGGGCACTATTCCTCCCCTTGACACCAACAATGGGGCACTATTCCTCCCACTGATACCAATGATGGGGCACGATTTCTTCCATTGACTCCAATTATGGGGCACTATTCCTCCCAATGACACCAACGATGGGGCACTATTCCTCATGTTGACACCAATGATGGGGCACTATTCCTCCCACTGACACAAATGATGAGGGACTATTCCTCCCACTCACACTAATAATGGGACACTATTCTTCTCACTGACAGTATCAATGGGCACTAATCATCCTACTAACACCAACAATGGGGCACTATTCCTCTCACTGACACCAATGATGGGGCACTATTCCTCCCACTGACAACAATGATGGGGCACTATTCCTCCCACTGGCACCAATGATGGGGCACTATTCCTCCCACTGACAACAATGATGGGGCACTATTCCTTCCACTGACACCAATGATGGGGCACTATTCCTCCCACTGACAACAATGATGGGGCATTATTCCTCGCACTGACTGGGCGTTTTCTGCTCCCACTGGCCACAGTCTGGCCCTCCTAAAGCCCAAAGGACAATAAACTGGTCCTTTGTTTGGAAAGTTTGGAGATCCCTGCTCTATAGTAAGTATTCTTCTTTCTTCTCATTGCAGGTAAATGATGGTTTCCAAGCAGAAGCAATGTGTTGTAATTAAATTCTTGATGAAGGAGGGGTGCAAGCTGTACGACATCCACAGAAGGCTACAGAATGTTTACAGAGATCACACCATAGACAAGAGCGATGTCTTGTCATTAATGACTCTTGTCAGTGATGTCCTCTTCATAAACATTCTGTTGCCTTCTGTGGATGTTGGACAGCCTGCACCCCTCCTTCATCAAGAACTCAAAGACGGCACATTGCTTCTGCTTGGAATCCATTATTTATCTGCCATGAGAAAGAAGAGGAGTTACTGTACCAAAATGTAAGAGTTGAACACCCTATGGAAATTAATAGAAAAAGTTATGCCCATGTTTGCATCACTTTGGGAACAGCCCTCATATAATTGTCTGCCTCTGTGCAGAAAGCATGCAGTGATAAAGGATCTAGCTGCATCCTTCCAAGGAAGCAATGGTCCGGATTGGTTAATAAGGGTAATACATAGTTACATAAGAAATTCATTCGTAAAAAAGAACAGGATTATATCCATCAAATTGAATCTTCCAAAAACTTTACTCCACTTTTTATAAACCAAATGTCCTTCATCAGAGACGTTAACTATTTATGAGCTGATATTTACTGCTGTGCGGCTTCTACTATAGAGAGACATACATCAACTATTCCACGATTTGCTATAGAAAACCTATGGTGGTCCTTCACTCAAATTTACAACTTTAATGAAATACAGAAATACAATCAAATACAAATTGAATTTATAACTTTAACTAATCTTACTCCTCAACCCCCTCACTTCAGCAAATCTCAATAAGATTTTGTTTGGGATTGCGCCCCCCCCAACACCATAAAGTGGTTCTAAAGACCAAAGGTTTTTTTACCTTCATTCATTCTATCAATGAAGGTAAAAAAAACTTCTCTGTGCAGAATCCTTAGCCCCCTCTGATCTAGCCATGTTCATGAGAGCCTCGGCTCTCCCGGGACTCTCCCCCGTCCTCCCTTGGCTCACACTGCTGTCAATCACAGCCAGAGAGCCAATGAGGAGAGAGCAGGGGGCAGGGCCAAACTGTGGCTCTACGTGTCTTATGGACGCATAGAGCAGTGCTCGGGAGAGAGCATGTAGCAGTGCCCCCAGGGCAAGTGGCTTTCTTTGGGGGAACTGCTCGAGGGGGAGGAACCAGGAGTGCCTGTGGGGGACCCAAAAAGAAGAAGATTGAAGCTGCTTTGTGCACAACCACTGCACAGAGCTGGTAAATATAACATGTGTGTTATTTAAAAAGAAACCAAAGCTTTAATACCACTTTAAGACTCCAGGGATACCCATCTCAGGCCTCCCAGAAGTCTGCAGGCTATGTATCATACACCACACATGCGGAGTGGAGCGTCATCAGGGTGCTAGCTCTTAGGAACGGGAAGAGACAGCCGGCTCCCAATGACGTCAGCAAAGAAAATACATGCAAACCCATGAACGTGCTAAACAAAGGTCCAAGAGTACAAGATCCTCAATGATAAAATTGACTCACCCCCTGTTCTCAGCTGCATAAGAGATGGGGGAGGAGAAGCAGCAACACACTGATTTTCTCAGTGAAAGGCTACGCAGGGGGGTTGTCAGGACAAGTCTGATCACTGGAGAAGAGCAATGAGTAAGCTCCAGGAGGAGGAGTGAAACATGTTGGGACGTGGCCTGGTGTGGGTCCAGGCTGAGAGTGCCACTTACTATCATACAGAGAGTCTTGGCTTGATGTCTGGCTCCGGGGAAATCCAGTCACTTTCTACTATTGCCTGGAGTATAGACAAGCTTCCTTCCTGGGCAGCACTCACAGCGGCGGGCACATGACTTCATTACCAAATAGCCTGGGCAGCTCACATACACATCAATCTACTTTAGGAAACCATAGACATGGAGGAGAATGGCATGCTCTTTAAGGAAGCATAGATATGGTAAAAATGTCATCCTCTTTACGGAACTATAGAAATTGATGAGAGCAGCATTCTCTTTAAAGAATCATAGACATGGAGGATGGTATCCTATTTAAGGAACTATAGACATGGATAATAATGGGACCCTCTTTAAAGAACTATAGGCATAGAATAGAACGACATTCTCTTTAAAGAATCAAAGACATGGACGAGAGTGGTATATTATTTAAGGAACCATAGACATGAAGAAGTACGGCATAATGTTTGAGGAACCATAGGCATGGACGAGAATGGCATCCTCTTTAGGGAAACATAGACATGAAGAAGTACAGCATTATGTTTAACCACTTCAGCCCCGGAAGGATTTCACACTTTAGGACCAGAGCCCTTTTTGCGATTCGGCGCTGCGTCGCTTTAACTGAAAATTGCGCGGTCGTACCTGACGCTATTTGCGTCCTTTTTTTCCCACAAATAGAGCTTTCTTTTGGTGGTATTTGATCACCGCTGCGTCATTTCTGATCGCCGCTATAAACAAAAGAAGAGCGACAATTTTGCAAAAAAACCCAAATTTCTTACTTTTTGCTAAAATACAAATCCAAAAAAATATATAAAAAAACATTTTTTTTCATCGGTTTTGGCCGATTTATATTCTTCCTCATATTTGTGATTAAAAAAATCGCAATCGGCGTTTATTGATTGGTTTGCACAAAAGTGGTCGCGTTTACGTATGATGAGAATTCATTTCTGGGGTTTTTATTTATTTTTATTTTTTTTACTAGTAATGGCGGCGATCTGCGATTTTTAGCGGTACTGCGATATTAGGGCGGACATGTCGGGCTATTTTGACACTTTTTTTGGGACCATTGGCATTTATACAGCGATCAGTGCTATAAAAATGCACTGATTACTGTGTAAATGCCATTGGCAGTGAAGGGGTTAACCTGCAGGGGGCGCTCTAAGGGTTAACTGTGTTCCCTGGGCGTGTTCTAACTGTATGGGGGCTGCCCTAGCTGGGGAAGGGAAGTGATCACAGCTTCCATGTAAAGGAAGGCTGTGATCACAGCCCTCCCCCCTCACAGAACGGAGGTCCGTGTTTACTTACACGGACCTCCGTTCTTTCACTCGGGGGGGGGGGGGGGCATCGCGGGTAGCCGGCGGAGATCGAATCCGCCGCACCCGCTCCCTGGCCCTCCCCGGACACAGTGAGCGCGCACGCTCACTGTGCGCGATCTGGCAGCCGCCATCATATGACAGTGTTTTGCCTTACAGAGCCACTCTGTCACCGTCAAATGCCGATCAGCGGTCGGCAAGCGGTTAAGGAACCATAGAAATAGACATGGATAAAAACAACATCCTATTTAAAGCGAAGTTCCGCACACATCATTTTTTTTTTGCTGGCATATACCTAGTTAGTATTCATTACATAAATAAAGTAATTGATAGCTTTAAATCCGGGTAAGCTTTCATATTTATTTTGTACTTTCATTGCTGATTTTTTTCTTCACTGGGAGTGCCCATCTTAGCTGTTGGCATGTGAAGCCCACTCACACCCTCCTCGAGTCTCTTCCTGGATAAGGTGCGTGCTGGGTAACCAGCATGCACCTCTTGATCTCGAGTGTATGTCTGGTTGCCATAACAATGGGCAGTGACGGTCCCTCCCCGTTGTTATGGCAACATAGATAACATGTCCCACCCTCACAAAATTTACAGCTCAGGGATGCCCACTGACTCATGGGAAATGATAACTCACATCTCCCATGAGCCCAGGTGAGGCAGGAAGTGCCGCGGATCAGGAAGTGGAAGATTACAGGGACCACATAGCAACAGGGCACTTAGGGTGAGTATAATTTTTTTTTTCCAAAGGTGATTCATCATGCATAGAGGATTTGAAATATATAAAGATGTATTTGTGGGTGGAACTCCACTTTAAGGAACTCTAGACATAGTTGGCAAAGGCACTGTGACAACTATAGTGCGTGTTCATCATTAACCCTTGTGTTTATGGGCTTCACTCACCATCATAAACTTATTCTGCACCTAGTAATAGTGAGGATTTGGTGTGCTGAATACTTAAATGCCATTACACTTGAGCTGAATGATGACAATCTATGAAATTAACTTTTATTCACATTTCCAGACGCCATCATAAAGACTAAAACATTTAAGACTGAAATAGAAGATTTCTTTCTTTTGAAAACAGCTGTGCACTTAACATTCAAGACAGCTCTTGCTAAACTCTCCAGGCTCCGGCTTAATGTTCACAATCCTTTTCTCAGAACAGTTCATTGTATCTTGACAGTACAATCCAATGGGAAATGGAGTGATTCAGGAGTAGAATTGGGAATACTGACAAACATCGCAGATCTATGTGAGATGTCAAACCTTGTCTAATGGTGCTTTTCATCAGGCTCTCTCCCCTGGGTGATACAGCTCTGCTCGGCGTGGTACTTTGCTTGTCTTAAAGTTCACAGACTAACATGTGAAGCACCATAGTGGATGTATACAGGCAAATGGAAATATTCATAATTAAAAAGAAAATATACAGGCCTTAAAATGATGAAATGTTGGGTCTTTAAAAATATTTTTTTCTACTTTCCCTTAAGATAAATACATATCCATTGAATGTACTGTTAGCTGAAAGGTGCAGAAGCCAATATGAGCATTTTTCATAACTTCTGCTCTCCAGTCCCCTTCTCACCATCTCTCATGCTTGCATCTAGGACTTCTCCAGAGCCTCACTCTTCCTCTGGAACCCCTGTTTTTAACACATAGACAGGATAATTCGGTTGGTTGCAGACTGGTCGGTAAGTAGAGCTGGGAATTTTCTCTGGTTTTGTTTGACGTGTCATCCTTCCATGTGCTCCTTGCTGCAAAGGCCAGTTATGGGGGGGGGGGCAGTGGCCATTTGTTTGTACTGCTGGAATATTGGTGAGGGGACACACTGGATACCTACGCTGCCATGGTGCTATATGCTGGGTGTCCAGTGCGCCCCTGTGCCTTTAAGGAGGGGTGGGCTCCCTCCAGGTTCACCTGTCCTCTGCCCCTCTATTATAATGCATGTGCTTCCACTGTGGAGGCTCTCAAAATTTAGAGTTAGATGCTGCAGATAATACTGGGGTGCCGTGATGAAGCTCTGCAGCTTACGCATGTATTTGCAAATGTGTGCACATGAAACCCCCTGTGTTTAATGCATACTGTTAGAAAGGATAATTTGGTTGGCTGCAGGCTGGTTGGTAAGTAGAGCCGATTAATTTTTCTTTTGTTATTTTTAACCATATTTTTATTGAAGTTTTTCACATAAGGTAGAATAATGGACATCACGTTTTTGTACATGGTAGCATACAATACAAAGCCAGACTGTTCAAACAAACAATAAGAACAATAAGAAAAACAATAAGGAGAGCTGGGAATGTTCATGGATTTTGTTTGACATGCATCACCCTTCCATGTTCTCCTTGCTGCAAAGGTCAGTTATAGGTGGGGGCAGTGGCCATTTATTTGTTCTTCCTCTGGAACTCCCTACCCTAATCTATCTTGAAATCTCTAACTCCACCTTTTGATGATCCCTGAAAAGGTCATCTCTTCAGGGAAGCATAGCCCACCTCTACCTAAAGACAGAACCAACAGGCTGCTGGCAACTTGGAGTGGGTATGGTTTGTCTACTCCTGTATGAAGACAGAAGTCTCCTGGTCTCTGGCCATTTCTCTAACTTAGAGGTTGTCTTTAACCGTCCCTGTAATGCATCAATAGTCCGTTGTTGACTAGTTGTTGCTGGTTTTGTTTTGGTGTTTGTTTTTTTTAAGAATTTCTTGTTTTTCTGTATCCATGCAGTGCTCTTATGGGATCCCTATGTCTGCCGAATTCTCCTTTTTGCCTACCTATTGAACTGGGTCGCTCCGCGCACATACCATGTGGTTTTAGCCTCTTTTACACAGTGACCATATGCCTTTGGTGTAGTGTAGCCATGTAATGTACAGTCCCTGACAAAAGTATTGCCGCTTATCTATTTTGTAGAAATACCTGCTATTAACCTGACTTTTAATGAATCAATTGGTGTACGGAATAGCTCATATGAAAAGCTAAAACCCTCCCAAATGATGTTTAATGCACTGAAATAAATTAGTTTCACTGAAAAAAGATTTATCATTTAATCAAGACAGAAAGGTCAAATTTGGGCAAGACAAAAGTTTTGTCGCCTATACAGAAATTGAACAAATTTACTGCAAATACAAAAATATGTCAGCAAATGAAGTAGTGGTGCTGTGAGATCCAAATTTAATATCTTGTATGACTTCCATGAGCTTGAAGGACTGCATCCATGCGGTTTGGCAAGGATTCAAACAATTTATTTGTACTTGGAGTTGGCCGTCTGAAATGTGTGAAATGAGTGTCGGGAGAACAATGTGACCTGCGGAGTGTCCTGGTCACGTGTATAGTACGCCTAAAGTGGGCATACCCAGGATAAAGATAAAGATAACCTCAGAAGAAGGGGAATAGGGAGGGTGGGGCCACGAGAATCGCCATCCTATGGGTAGGGGGAGGCTGGCTTAAATGTGCCAGACTCCTCCTACAAATACAGGCCGACCAATGGTCGGCCTTCTTACTTGTACTCGGAGTTGGCCGTCTGAAATGTGTGAAATGAGTGTCGGGAGGAAAATGTGACCTGCGGAGTGCCCTGGTCACGTGTATAGTACGCCTAAAGTGGGCAAAAAGACACTGTTAGGTTGAAGCAAGAATATTTATTTATATATGCACAATACATGGTAACCACTAATTCTAATAATCGTGAAAAGGCCCTGGCCATCTCAACATGTGGTTCAGGTATATACCTCATGTAGCATGCTGACTTCCATCTACCCAATTTCCTAATAATATGTGCAGGGATGCCTTGCCGGGAAGCTGCGGACGTGGCTCCAATCCTGAAAGAATGCCCGGTGTATTGCTTGGGGTTGACACCACATCTACCGAGCAAAATGCGAACGTGCTTGATGAACTGAGGAGTAGTGAGATGCGAGCCCCGAAAAGGCAGTAACGGACCTTCACTATGAGCCCCTAGCAATAGAGACTGAAATGCTACCAGGACCTCAAACGGACACCAAGAGTTGTTGGTACGAAAGTATACGATCGAGGTCCCTGCACCAGTCTGCTGTGTTTTGCACGTTGCTAAATTGAGCTGGAAATGGTCGTGCCGTTTGATGAGTTGATTGATCGCCAAGGGCTGACCATTGCCGGTGCCTGAGAACTCACTAGGTCTTAGGAAACCGTAGAAGGCCAAGTACATGGCCGCTTTGATCACCAGACTGTCTGCGGCACCGAACGGGTGATTGTCCAGCATGATGGACAATTGCCGAAATAAGGTCCCCGTGACCGGCAGTCTAGTGGTAGGTATTGGTGAGTTAACCTTCTGAATCCCTCTCAAGATGGCCTTGATAGGGTGAGCCGAGAACAATGAAGGCCTATGTGGGAACATGAGACCCGCAAAATGTTGTATACCGGCCAGGTACGTCTTGAAGGTAATGTGCGATAACCGCAACTGCTGAGTGGCAAAAAAAGACAAAAGCCAACAGGTAATCGATGCTGCACCAATCCGCAACTGGATGTAAATTCCGAAAAGACTGAAACGCCTGCCAAGCTGTGCCATAGGCCCTCCTGGTATTCGCGGAGAGGGAAGCCCCGATCAGACCCCTAGCACCGGATAGCAAGTTGTTCAATCCATCCTGAGCTGGGGAAGTTCCGGGCATGGGGTGGGCAAGACGTCTGCTCCAGGAACCTGCTGGAAAAAGGAAGAAAATTTGAACCGAGATAAGGCGTCTGCAGCTGAGTTTTCCGTGCCAGATAAAAAAATGCAGTGAATGTGAAAATTCCCTTGAAGTGAAAGCCAGATCAACCTACGCAGAAACGACATGACAGCTAAGGAACTAGACCTGCCTTTGTTGATGATTTCTACCAAAGCTTGGTTATCTGAATAAAAGACCACGGTCTGTCCGGACCGCATGTGTCCCCAGACCTGAGCTGCGGCCACAACGGGATAGATCTCGAACAAAGAGGACGAGCTATGAAAGCCTGGAATATCGTTAACCTCCTTAGGCCAGGGGCCGGCAAGCCAATGGCTATTGAAAATGGCCCCGTAACCTGTGGAGGCGGCTGCATCGGATGTAACCCTGGGCGCTGCGTCTGAAGCCGCCGGGATGAACATGGCCACCCCGTTCCAGTGCTGCAAGAACTGATCCCACATCCCAAGATCGGCTAACGCGGCCGCGTCCAGCCTGATCCTGGCAGAGGAGTCCGATGCCAGAGGCAGAAGAGCCAGTAATCTGGACACGAAAGACCTGCCCTGAGGGATGATCCTCATGGCAAAGTTTAACATGCCCAGAAACGACTGGAGTTCCACCCTGGTACAGACCTGGGAAACCGTGAACGCGTGAATCCTGCTCCTGATCCTATCCAACTTGTCAGGTGGTAAGCTGGCTTGCATCAGTTGGGAGTCTAGTTTGATCCCTAGGAAAACCAAACTTTTAGAAGGCCCCTCCACCTTCTTGTCCGAGAGAGGAACATTGAGAATGGAAAATAAGTTGATTAACTTTTGTAGATCCCTGGGGACCTGACTGCCGTTTTCTAATAACAAAAAATCGTCAAGATAATGTATTACCTCCTGACACCCTTCCTTAACCGACAGGATCCAGCACAGGGCTTGCGCGAAGGTGTCGAAAAGCCAAGGGCTGCTTTTAGAACCGAACGTAAGTTTAGTAGCGAAATAATAAGCTTCCCGCCATCTGATACCATGCCACTGCCATAACGCCGGTTTGATGGGTAGTAGCTTGAAAGCATCGGTGATGTCAGCTTTCGAAAGCCAAGTACCCACCCCAAGACTAATGATACTTTGAATGGCCTGGTCTACTGAGGCATACTGAGGGAAAATTCTTCCAATGGTATGAATGGGAATTTATACTAGGGACCTTAGAACAATGAGGCGCGGACAAGCCGTAAATCAATCTTAATTTATTGGAAAATTTCCCTTGCACAATGCCAATGGGGCTGACTCTCCATATATCAAAAGGGGGGGAAGAAAATGGGCCGATAATGAAACCTTTGGAGAGCTCGTCTTGGAGCAGGCGGTCCACGGCTACTGAATGTGCCGCGGCTGATAATAAATTCCTACATTCAAACGAACACTGGGGCAAGGAGATCAGCCCTGTATGGAAACCCCCCAAAAAACCCTCGACCAGAAATGTGACGGTCGCTTCCGAAAGATGACCTACCAAGCACTGTTGTAGATGTTGTACGTTCAGTTGGCTTAGTCAGGACCCCTTAGGCTGTTTTGACAGACATGCCGATTTGGGGTGGGCCCTGAAGCAGTCAGAGCATACATGGAGCAATCTGCATTGGTTATAATTACAAGAGCCTTGATTAAAGTTATTGCAAATTTGGGACCTCCCCAAAAACCGAATGGGCCGGCCCAGCTTGTCCCGAGGGTCACTGGTAGCTGATGTGGGGGAAAAACTTGATCCTGGCCTGCAGATGCCGGATGTGGTAGCTGGTTCTGAGTTGGGACACCAGTATGTGGTGTGCGTGGATGACTGACAGGTACCGCAGACAGGAGCTCTTAGTCCCGCAAAATGCCTGCAAAAGAGCTCCGTGTCCACCGATCCCCACGAAATGGTGACGTGATGCTGTGCAAATATGGCTGCAGCTTTGGCCGAAAAGGACCGGTGGTAGTCGTAGAATGCTGACCCACCATACTTGTGCCCCAACTCTACCACCGCGTAGAGGTAGAGGTCCAACTCTTCCCTCCTGTTGGGCTGGGCTGAACAGATAACGTCTGTTAGGAAAAAGAACTATCTCCGGCTGAAATCTGTTGTTTCCGCGGAGGTGCGCACATTTGCGCGCGTGCGCGCGCTCCCGTGCGCGTTCGCGCGCTCCCGTGCGCGCCCGCGTGCGCGCGCGCTCCCGTGCGCGCGCACGCGCCGGAAACGGCGCCAAATGGGCCTATTTAAGCCTGGAGACTGCTGGGACCAAGTGCTGCTCGCTCTACAGCGTTCCCGACCTGTAAGCCCCAGCTCTGGATACCAGTTCCCGTGTTGCTCCGCCTCCTGTTGACCCGGCTTGTCCTGACCTGCTGTCTTCTACCTGCACCGACCCCGGCTACCCACGACCATCCGATTGTCTGCTCCCTTGTACCTCTGCTGCCCGCCCGTTAACGAACCTTGCTTGGACTTCGACTACTCTTTCGCCTGATCCTTGTACCTTCCTGCCAGCCTGTTGCCGACCCAGCCTGAACGACCATCCTTCTATCTGCACGTCTCCTGGAGCATCGCTACGTCATCGGTGACCCTCCAGCCCTCGTGCCATCCCGCACTCTTGGGCCTCTGTCTCCACTACCAGGGGTCCTTGAATCGGGTGCGCAAGAGCGGTTGTTCCCTGCACAAGACAGACTCCACCGTCAGGTACGTGACAACGTCTCTGAAAGTGCTAAAAGCCAGCACGAATTCCGGTATGGACAGTTTACGGTTTAATCTGAGGTCCCTACTCTTAACCACGACTGATACGTCCCCACAGGTGTAAGACCTGTTGTCAGCCACATCATGTGCTGCAATCAACAGTGAGGCCAGGTTGACATCCTTGCCTTCCAAGATGTCTTTCCTCAGATTGCTTGGAACGAAATGAGCTGGAGTTAAAGCGGGAGTCCCTGAACTATTACCTGACGTCCCTGGGATGGCAACAGCTGGACTGCCCTCCTCAGGAGGCGCCGGAGGGAGACTAGGCTGCCCCGGCCCTGGTGGAGCAGGAACGACCCGGTTTTCCAGAGCTTCTACTCTGGACCTGAGCTCCAGCCCGGATGATACGAGGGAGTCCAAGGTGGAATGTATCTGCGCCAGTCATAAGGCTACTGAGCGTAAAGTGACCTGTTCTGGGTCAGGACCGGAGGCTGGTGGAAACAAAAGTCTGAATAGTTCTGCTTTCCGGGCCGACGCTGGATAAGGGATGCCTCTGCGCTGTATTTCCGCCATCAACCTAGGGACTGTCCATGTCCTGAGCGATGGTGATCCTCCCTGGGCCATGCTTCTGGCCGGTGATGGAGGAACTGATGGGAATTCCCCGATGTCCTCTGCCTGAGACATATCCTAATAAACAAGAGAAAGCTTGATGAAGTCGTGCCCCCATAACTGCGTGGCCATCACCCGGTGCCTGTGACCTGATCCAACCTGATGATACTGTGAAATGGCGTGCCCCAGTATGTTGGGTCGTGACGTGCACTCACCAAGTGGACCCCCAGCCTGCGTGAAGGTGCCTGACCCAGTATGGATTCTGAGCGCCCTTCTGACCGCCCCTGGGAAAAATGGAACATACTGACCTGTGCGTAACTGAACGACCAAGGCCACCTTCAAAGGCTTGCACCTGCTTTGGGAAGAAAAGTACGTACTGAAACGACTGTTGACATGTGTCACTGAGGGACCTAACCCGCCCTAAAGCCTTACCTCTTTATCCGAGACCCCTAGTATGCCTAACGACCTTCCTGCGTACTGCTTGCCCGTACGATTACTCTGAGAAAAAGAATCTACAATACTAACCTGATGGGATGAAAACCAATGATGACCACGCGTCCTAACCTGAACCACCCCTATTAGACCGCGGTACGGATGCGGACTGTGGAACCAACTTTATGACTGTTGGGAAAAAGGAAAGAACAATAGTAGAAATGTAGCGAAATGCCCCACTTGCTGTGAGAAATGAAATAACTGAGAAATGTATGCCACATTGCGTGATTGCTCCGTGAGAAATGATCATATAGCCCCCTTGTTTTTTTTTTGTTTTTTTTGAGATAGCTAACCGGACGCTAGCCTGTTGAGGCAACATGCGTGGTTGTGAAATGTACGCCTGTGTGGGAAGCCCTTTTGGTGGCTCGGATGGTGAGCCGAAAGTCCAACCCAGAAATGTGGTAATGAAATGCCCACCCTAAAAAACTGAAATGCCCAAGAAATGATAACGTGCTAAGCGGAACACGTGTTGAAATGATCGAACTTGAGGGAATGTGAACCCCCCCTTCCCTTTTTTTTTTTTTTTTTTAAAAGAAATGACGTAGAACCTGAGTGAAATGACTACAACCCTGAAATGCTGCTTGTGGAGACACCCCGCACCCTCCCCCTCTTATTCTTTTTTTTTTTTTTTTTTTTTAAATGACAGAGATCGCAACATGAAAAGCGAAACAAGAAGTAGTCTGGATATGGAATGCCCCTAGTGACAGTGGCGTCCTGTGAAGTACCTGGAAGGGAAATGCATGGTACCTCCACCAGTGGCATGTGCATGGACGCATGTGTATAACCATACTCCATACCTTATGTGACTGTGACCCCCCCACTGCGACCACATGGACCGGATGCTGTGCGCACCAAAGGAGGCACACAATCAGTGCTGTGCATGCGAACATCATGCCTGCTGCCAATATTGCACGGTATGGCTGCCATTGCGCTGTTGCGCTCGTGCCCCCCCTGCAGTGAAATGTAACATGACTGGGGAGACCTGCAGCGTGCGAGGCTCCCCAGCCTAGCTTACCCCCTCCACGGCGGATGCGGCTTTACAGACCAGCGAAGAGAACGATGCCGCGTGTCAGAAGACTGGAACTGGAAATGACGCCAGCACGGTGAACCGCCCGCCACGAGAATCGCCGTCCTATGGGTAGGGGGAGGCTGGCTTAAATGTGCCAGACTCCTCCTACAAATACAGGCCGACCAATGGTCGGCCTTCTTACTTATGAAGTCATCAGGAATAGCAAAGAAAGCAGTCTTGCATGCCTCGCATAGTTCATCAATATTCTTTGGTTTTGTCTTCCATGCTTCCTCTTTCATCCTACCCCACATATGCTCAATGATGTTCATGTCTGGTGACTGGGCTGGCCAATCCTGGAGCATCTTGATCTTCTTCGCCTTGAGGAACTTTGATGTGGAGATGGAAGTATGTGATGGAGCACCATCCTGCTGCAGAATTTGGCCTCTTTTATGGTTGGGAATATAAGAGGTAGCTAAGATTTCTTGGTATTTTAGACTATTGATGTTGCCTTCCACCCTGCAGATCTCTCACACACCCCCATACTGGATGTAACCCCAGACCATGATTTTTCCACCACCAAACTTTACTGTTTTCTGGGTGAATCTCGGATCCATGTGGGCTCCAGTAGGTCTCCTGCAATATTTGCAGCGACTGTGGTGTAATTCAACAGAAGATTCATCTGAAAAATGCACCTTCTGCCACTTTTCCAGCGTCCATCCTTTTAGCAGGCTGTGGGCCTTGGCAAATGCCACACAGTTTTTCAATTGTCTTTTGTTTAGTGCTGGCTTCTGGGCACTGATTCGACCATGGAGGCCATTTCGAGACAGAATCCGACAAACTGTTCTGATTGACACAGGGACTTCAGGTGACCAGGTCTCGTGGAGCTCTGCTGCAGTGGAAAATGGGCTGGCCTTGGATTTTCGAGCCAACAAACGGTCCTCTCGAGCAGTTGTCTTGCGGGGTCTGCCTGACCTGGGCTTGTCAAAAACGTCTCCGGTCTCTTCAAATCTTTTTTTTATCATCTGTACTTGACGCTGAGACACATTGAAGGTGTCGGCCACATCAGCAGTGGATCTGCTCTTCAGCCTCTTGATAATCAAAACTTTAGTCTCAGGGTGAATCTTAGGCATGTTTGCAGAGGTCTAGTTGCAGTTGATGTGAAGCTCTAGTGTACTGGGGTTCCTTTTATACACACCTGAGACCTAATTGATCCATTATTAGTCACAGGTGAAGCTCATATGACAAGGCGACAACACTTATGTCTTTGTAAAAATTAACTCAATGGGCTTGACCAAGCTGTGAATATTAGAATACTTTTTGACAGTTTTGTTTTGCACTGAAACATTATTACAAAAGCTGTTGGGATTAAAATGAGCCATTTCTTGTAAAAAAAATCTTGATTAGAAATATATTTCAGCGGCACTTCAGGTCAATTTGTACACAAGCGACAAGACTTTGGCAGGGACTGTAGTATGCAATTTCTACATTGCCTTTGGGCACGTGGGAAGTCTTAATATCACTTTGCTTATCATGTTTTGCGCTTCTAAAAGGTCCAAGAAATTACCCCTGAGGAAGAGCAAGTTTCGAAAAGTGTTGGACTCACTTGATTCTGGGTTGGTAACGGCTTCAAAATTACCCCCTGGTTTGGGGCAAATACATCCCCTGTGTTTTGTTCTTTTAAAAGGTCTAAGAAATAGCCTCCTGAGGAAGAGCAAGTCTCGAAATGCGTTGATTCTAGGTTGTTAACTTCAAAATTACCCCCTGGGTTGGGGGTAAATACAACCCAAGATAAGGGTTATATGCACCATTGTTATAAATATGTTTTTAGAGATGCAATATGGATCAAATCAGAGCTTAGTAAATAAGGTAAAGCTTCAATTTACAAAGAATACCCAATCACATGTAAGGAAAACAACAAAAGAGCATTTTTGTTTGCACATGATTGGATGATGGAATTCAGCAGAGCTCCCTCTCATTTACTAAGCCCTGGAGCAACTTGCCTTTAGTAAACCAACCCCAAAAAGTCTTCCAGAATTGAACCCATTGTAATGATGGGAGTAGAAAATGGAATATAGAATTATGGCCCAGTGATGAAGTCAGTGAGAAGAAACATGTCCCATCTTTGGTGTCATTGAAGGAATAGTTCCTCATCATTGCTGTCATGGGAGAAATAAGGGCCGAATAAGACTAGCAATGGGCCGCAGTTTGGAGACCACTGCTCTAAAAGATCTCTTGTTGGGATTTTTGGTAATTCTCCTCTACCAGAGTGCTTGTTAGGTAAAAAAGGTTGCAAAACAGCAGGGCATTTTCACAAACCATCCATACAGAAAGAAGCTGCCAAAAAATGTTGCGTACACCCCAATAAATCTAATTACAAGGGGTAGGGGACTGATCATTAGACTAAGGTCAAACGGGCACTGGATGCAGAAGAGAGCCCCTTGAACATGCTTTGAAGGCACCATTTGACCCTCGCTTTACACCCTCTTATGGGTGAAGAAGCCTGCTGAGGAGCAAATGAAATGAAATGGACCAAGTCAAGAATAAGCTTTGCAGGCAATATTCAGGATAGCATACCAGGAATAATCGGTGCATATGGACGAATGTACTGAGCTGTACAACTTGGCCCGACCTTTCACACTCATCAGTTATGAAGCTCCTGCCAGCTGTTGAAAACAAGAGTAAAGTGGCCCATTTTGGTGTCTGCGTGAACGGAGCCTCAATGCTCAATCTTCTAATGATATCCCTTGCTCCATCCGACTGTTTGTTAATACTGAAAGCTTCAATTGCTCCCTAAAAACACATCAATTTAGGAGAGTCTGTAATATTCCCTAGCCATCTATTACCTCAACTGCTTGACATCTTCATTGACTGCACTGACTTAACTACTTTTTATATGCTCTTTCATCCTACTTATAAGTTGCTTCCATGTCCTTGATCCATTTACTTATTCTTTGGGATCCTTTGGCACTACCTGGGCTCCAATAAACACTAAACCCTATATGCAGATGCATACCAAATGCATGGCAGGTCCTTTTTTGACTATCAAGTGTATTTAATAGTTTATTTTGATATTAAAGTGATAATAACACACACTGTTTCATTTTCATTGTCCCTTCTATTTCTGTATGTGGATGATGGCACTAATAAAAAAACATCTAAGTACCTTTTTCCTAATCGATATTCAGATGTCACATGACCCAGCTCTCTCCCAGCCTGTCTGCATGGAAACAGTGGCAGGAGGAGCTTGTATTCCTCTGCTGTTGGTCACATGTTCACAATAAAAAAAATACAGCCTTTGGAATACAGAGTAAAAATAAATAAATAACATCAATAAATTGTTTTAACTGCTTGCCGACCAGCTGCCGTCATTATACGGCAGCAGGTTGGCTCTTCTGCACGAATTGCCGTAGCTGTACGGGGGCTTGCGCAGGTGCAGTTGTGGGCAGGAGTGCAGCCCCAGGTGGCGCGCACTTGCGCCAGCTGCATGCTGTGTGAGCGTGCCCGTGGGTCGGGGGGACCGCCGGCAACCTACATCGCCTTCTACAGAGGCAGAACTGGGATCTGCCAATGTAAACAAGGCAGATCCCCGTTCTGTCAGGGGACATGACTGTGATCTACTGTTCCCAGTGATCGAGAACAGTTAGATCTGTCATGTCCCTACCAGCCCAGACCCCTCACAGTTAGAACACAGTGAGGGAACACAGTTAACCCCTTGATCGCCCCCTAGAGTTTAACCCCTTCCCTGCCAGTGACATTTATACAGTAATCCGTGGCAATTTTTAGCTCTGATCGCTGTATAAATGTCAATGGTCCCAAAAAAGTGTAAAAAATGTCCAATCTGTCCCCTGCAATGTTGCAGTCCCGATAAAAATTGCAGATTGCCGCCATTACTAGTAAAAAAAACAATAAAAATGCCAGAAAAATGCCATAAATCTATCCCATAGTTTGTAGATGCGATAACTTTTGTGCAACTCAATCAATATACGCCTATTGCGATTTTTTTTAAACAAAAATATGTAGGAGAATATGTGTTGGCCCAAACTGATGAATAAATTCATTTTTTTATATATATTTTTTATATGTATTATAGCAAAAAGTAAAAAAAATGTTTTTTTTTTTCAAAATTGTCGCTCTTTGTTTGTTTATATCGCAAGAAATAAAAACCGCATAGGTGATCAATTACCACCAAAAGAAAGCTCTATTTGTGGGGAAAAAAGGACGTCAATTTTGTTTGGGGACAGCGTCTCACGACTGCGCAATTGTCTGATAAAGTGACGCAGTGCTGTATCGCAAAAAATGGCCTGGTCATTAAGGGGGCAAATCCTTCCAGGACTGAAGTGGTTAAATGGTCATACAAATATATATTTTGTATCAAATCTTTATTATTTTTTGGCAATAACATGGTGTGGGTGGATTTCTGCCAGTGACAAGCTGCGTCACGCCCCTCCAGCCTGTGTCTTAGAATAAGAGGGAGGTGAAGCCTCCATTAATCTACATGTACTATCCTTCCCCCATTGTGTTTAGCTGGTTAGTGGGCATGGAGGAGGAGGGAAGGAGTGGGCTGTCATTTACCAATGTGTATACACACACATGCATGACTCTATAGTCACAAGAGCTACTCAGATGTGATAGGGAGGAAATGCTCAAAGCAGAGACTCACTGAAAATTGAGCATGTGCAGAGTTGCCACCACAGCTGCAAAATCCATAGCTGAATTGGGGACATGGACAGAAGGGGGAGATAGAGAGCAGCAGGATCAACCAGGTTTTTTGTTGAATACAGAAAACAAATCTCATAGTGACTAAGCGAGTATGGACAGCATGTAATACACCAAGTATTGAGAGTTTTTTTTATAAAGTGGGTTTAGTGACACTTTAAGGCATGGGTAGGCAACATGCAGCCCTCCAGCTGTTGCAGAACTACAAGTCCCATCATGCCTCTGGTAGTAATTGTAACTGCCAGCCTTGCAATGCCTCATGGGAAATGTAGCTCCACAACAGCTGGAGGGCTGAAGGTTGCCTACCCCTCCTTTAAGGTTTGGTCTAAATATTCAATGAGACACAACTAGAACTTTCTAACTATACTGAGAAAGCTCTTCAACAGAAATGGGGGTAGATTGTCCATAGTGAATCTGGGCTGCCCATCACAGATTATATCTCAGGCAGGGGCGTTGCTAGGGGGTGGCTATTGGGGCTATAGCCCCGAGTCTGGGGCCCATAGCCCCGAGTCTCTTACCGGGTGGGAGCAGTTCTGCAATTAGCAGGTATGTCCCAGTCCGGAATGCAGGAGGCAGGGGCAGACTGAGCTGCTGTAGCACTGGCTCCGGGGCTGCCCTCGTCTACACCTGACTCTACTCCTGGTCACTGGTTGCTAGAGTTGCCTAGTGTCTAGCAACCAGTGACATCACAGCCACGACTCCTTCCCTGCCCAGCATTCAAAGCAGAGGATCCGGGAGGTCGACAACACCTCGATGTAAAGGGTACTCCGTAACGTTCCGACCGTCAATGTTAATGATGGTCTCCGTACTACCCTGA
>BLSH010241940.1:260859-278357 GCA_018402905.1 Glandirana rugosa
TAAAAATCCCTCACCATACATTACACGACCCCTACGACCTTATGTACCCCCTAAAATCCTTCACCATACATACCACTTCCTAAAATCCCCCATGTATTCCAGCATCCCCAGCACATTACATACCACTCCCTAAAAATCCCCCATGTATTCCAGCATCCCCAGAAAATGACATGCCACTCCTCCAAAAAATCCTCCATGTTGCATTTCCAACAGATTACATACTACTCCTAAAAAATACAGCATGTATTCCAGCATCCTCATCACATTACATACCACTCCTCAAAAATTCTCCATGTATTCAAGCATCCCCAACAGATTATATACTGCTCCTCCAAAATCCCCCATGTATTCCACAATCCCCAGCATATTACACACCACTCCTCCAAAAATTCCCCATGTATCCCAGCATCCCCAGCACATTACATACCACTCCTTCAAAAATCCCCCAGGTATTCCAGCATGCCCCAAACATTACATACCACTCCTCCAAAAATCATCCCCCATCTATTCCAGCATCCCCAGCACATTACATACCACTCCTCCAGAAACCCCCCATGTATTCCAGCATCCCCAGCAAATTACATGCCTCTCCTCCAAAAATCCTCCATGTATTCCAGCATCCCGAACAGATTACATACTACTTCTCAAAAATCCAGAATGTATTCCAGCATCCCCAGGACATTACACACCACTTCTCCAAAAAATTCCCCATGTATTGTAGCATCCTCAGCACATTACATACCACTCCTTCAAAAATCCCCCATTTTCCAGCATCCCCCGCACATTACATACCACTCCTCCAAAAAATCCCCAATGTATTCCCAATCCCCAGCACATTACATACCACTCCTCCAAAAAATCTCCAATGTATTCAAGCATCCCCAGCATATTACATAGCACTCCTCCAAAAATCCCCCATGTATTCAAGCATCCCCAGCATATTACATAGCACTCCTCCAAAAATCCCCCACATATTCCAGCATCCCCAGCACATTACATACCACTCCTCCAAAAAAATCCCTCATGTATCCCAGCATCCCCAGCACATTACATACAACTCCTCCAAAAATCCCCCATGTATTCCATTATTCCAAGCACTATACATACCACCCCTCCTAAAATCCCCATGTATTTTTAGTATCCCCTGCACATTACATACCACTCCTCCAAAAAATCCCTCACGTATTCCAGAATCCCCTCAGCATTACACACCACTCCTCCAAAAATCCATCATGTATTCCAGTATCCTTAACACTATACATACCACTCCTAAAAAAACCCATGTATTGTAGCATCCTCAGCACATTTCATACCACTCCTCAAAAAAATCCCCCATGTATTCCAGCACCCCCAGCACATTACATACCACTCATCCAAAAATTCCCCATGTTTTCTAGCATCCCCAGCACATTTCATGCCACTCCTCCAAAAATCCCCCATGTATTCCAGCACCCCCAGCACATTACATACCACTAATCCAATAATCCCCCATGTATTCCAGTATCCCCAGCTCATTACATACCATTCCTCCAAAAATCCCCCATGTATTCCATCATTCCGAGCACAATACATACCACTCCAAAAATCCCTCTTGTTATCAAGCATCCTCAGCATATTACATTGCACTTCTCCAAAAACCCCCACAAATTCCAGCACCCCCAGCACATTACATACCACTTTTCCAAACAATCCCTCATGTATTCCAGCATCCCCAGTACATTACATACCACTCCTCCAAAAATCCCCCCCATGTATTCCAGTATCCCCAGCACATTACACACCACTCCTCCACTAATCCTTGATCTGTCCCCGATCCATACACACAGGTCATGTGCAGCCTGTCCAAAAAACTCATAAGCAGCTGACCCCATATTAAGGGAGGATAGGCTGGGTGTTAGAACAGACTGTCTGCAGTATTCTATGATGAGCTCATTCATTAGGATAGGAAGCAAGCTGCATGCATTTAAAACACCACCCTCACAATAGCTGATTACGCTTCAAAATATTCAGTTATAACATGCTCATAAACTAGTATATATATATATATATATATATATATATACACACATACACTGTATATACATACACACAGGTGATACTTGAAAAATTTGAATATCGTGCAAAAGTTAATTTATTTCTGTAATGCAACTTAAAAGGTGAAACTAATATATGAGATAGACTCATTATATGCAAAGCAAGATAGTTCAAGCCATGATTTGTCATAATTGTGATGATTATGGTTTACAGATCAAGAAAACTCCAAATCCACAATCTCAGATAATTAGAATATTACATGCAATCAATAAAACAAGGATTGTACATAGAACAATATCAGACCTCTGAAAAGTATAAGCATGCATGTGTACTCAGTACTTGGTTTGGGCCCCTTTTGCAGCAATTACTGCCTTAATGCGGCGTGGCATGAAAGCTATCAACCTGTGGCACTGCTGAGGTGTTATGAAAGACCAGGATGCTTCAATAGCGCCCTTCAGCTCTTCTACATTGTTGGGTCTCATGTCTCTCATGTTTCTCTTGGCAATGCCCCATAAATTCTCTATGGGGTTCAGGTCGGGCGAGTTTGCTGGCCAATCAAGCACAGTAATCCCACGGTCATTGAACCCAGTTTTGGTGCTTTTGGCAGTGTGGGCAGGTGCCAAGTCCTGCTGGAAAATGAAGTCACCATCCCCATAGAGCTCATCTGTGGAAGGAAGCATGAAGTGCTCCAAAATCTCCTGGTAGACGGCTGCATTGACCCTGGACTTAATGAAGCACAGTGGACCAACTCCAGCAGATGACATGGCTCCCCAAATCAACACAGACTATGGAAACATCACACTGGACTTCAAGCATCTTGCAGTGGTGCCTCTCCATTCTTCCTCCATACTCTGGGTCCTTGGTTTCCAAATGAGATGCAAAATTTGCTCTCATCAGAAAAGAGGACTTTGGACCACTGAGTTACAGACCAGGTCTGTTTTTCTTTAGCCCAGGTAAGACGCTTCTGACGTTGTTTGTTGTTCAGGAGTGGCTTGACAAGAGGAATACGACATTTGAAGCCCATGTCCAGGATCCGTCTGTGTGTGGTGGCTCTTGATGCACTGACTCCAGCCTCAGTCCACTCCTTGTGAAAGTCCCCAACACCTTTGAATGGCCTTTTCCTGACAATCCTCTCCAGGCTGCGGTCATCCTTGCTGCTTGTGCACCTTTTCCTTCCACACCTTTCCCTTCCACATAACTTTCTATTAATGTGCTTTGATACAGCACTTTGGGAACATCTAACTTCTTTTGCAATTACCTTTCGAGGCTTTCCCTCCTTATGGAGGGTGTCAATTATGGTTTTCTGCACATCTGTCAGGTCAGCAGTCTTTCCCATGATTGTGATTCCTACTGAACCAGACTGATTTAAAGGCTCAGGAACCCTTTGCAGGTGTTATGGCTTAATAAGGTGATTAGAGTGGGACACTTTGAGCCTAGAATATTGCACCTTTTCACAATATTCTAATATTCTGAGATTGTGGATTTGTGGTTTTCATGAGCTGTAAGCCATAATCATCACAATTATGACAAATCACGGCTTGAACTATCTTGCTTTGCATGTAATGAGTATATCTCATATATTAGTTTCACCTTTTAAGTTGCATTACTGAAATAAATTAACTTTTGCACGATATTCTAATTTTTCGAGGATCACCTGTACAAGCAAATTTGAACACACTACTTTGGAAGACTGGCCAGGAATCTTGTAATTTCAGAGATGTAATTTCAGTACCTTTGTTTGAACTTTAAATATTAATTTATCCACAATACCTATGGCTATAAAGGTGACTGAAGATGTGTTTTAAAGTGTTTTTACTGAATAAATAATAAGCTAAGAGTTATTTCTCTGCAAGGGAGAAGAGGTCCATTACCTTAGGACAATAGCAAAAAACTGAGGACTCATGGAGAGGTGCAGGGAAATAGGGGGAGGGGGCGTGTCCATGAAAGCTTTGCCAAATTGCCAGTGCCAAATCACCTGATATGAGCCTAAAACCTGTGCCCTGTACTGTACAATAAAGGCATTGTTAGTGTACGTAGTCTGGTCATAGGTTAACTTTAAGGTAGATGGAACCTACTTAACCCTCCCCAAGATCTAGATCTATACTGGGGGAGCTGTACCCTGCACGGCCCTGCAGAACTGTTGAGGTCAGGCTATACTGCCTTGATATGGTGATCTGGGGCAGCACACAGTGGCTTAGGTCAAGCACATATACCTTGCAGCACTGGGGTCTTTGGTTTGACTCTCGGCCAGGACAATATCTGCATGTTCTCCCTTTGTCTGCATGAGTTTCCTATGGGAATTCACCTTTCCTCCCACATTCTAAAGACATATGATATGTTAATTGGTTCTTGTATATATTGGCCCCAGTACGTGTGTACACATTGGCTGTACACATGCTGGTTCCAAGCCAAGCAAATGTGGAGGATTGAGGAAAGGCCTGGCAATCTATCTTGAAAGAAATTCACAAAGAACATTTTATGGAAAACTTTTTCAAGCGTATCAGAAATGGTGCCCAGGGAGCTTGTCCATAGAATCGGGCAGTCAGATACAACTGAATTGATATATATACTATATTACCAAAAGTATTGGGATGCCTGCCTTTACATGCACATCAACTTTAATGGCATCCCAGTCTTAGTCTGTAGGGTTCAATGTTGAGTTGCATGGGTTTCCCCATGGGAATTCACCTTTCCTCCCACATTTCAAAGACATAATTGTAGGATAATTGCACGTGTAAAGGCAGGCATCCCAATACTTTAGGTAATATAGTCATGCATATGGTAATCCATATTAAAAAAGTCACAAACGTGTCAGTGGTGTAACCGCTGTCTATGTTTGGCTACTTCATATCATATAAGTATGGCGGCCTCTTAAGTTCCCTTTTTCCTTTCTAACTGTTTTTTTTAATACTATATATTCATCAAGAAAATACTACCTACTTATAGAGAAGAAAATAAGCTTACCTTGTGATGAGAGGCTACTGTTTGGCTCATATTTCTCAATTAGCTGCTGAACTTGCTCTTGTTTCAATGGTGGATAGAGAATTTCATTTAGTCGTGGATCCCGCTGTTTTAGGTTAATGAAATCTGCCATCTGGTCAACTGAGAGGTATGATCTACTTTTTGTTCCGCTGCAAAATAACATGTATTTTTGTCTTACTTCAGAGATCAATATAATGTGGATGACAAATTAAAATGAATCCAAGAAACACCGGCTGACATTCAGAATATCCTCACATCATAAAGTTGTTCAAATTAACGTAATGTAATGTCTAGAATAGCCTTTGTTAATCATTAGACTGATCTCTTTGTGTCTGCTGAACACTTTGATCCCTTCAATTAGTTTCTGCCTTGACTCTGAGCTGAGCCATGGAAACTCTAGTGCTAAGTTCAACGCCCAATGTGAGAGTCTTTAATGGTCACTGAACCTACAAAATATGGATTAACGGATGAACTTTCAGGTATGATAAAGTGCCTTGGTTTTGGGGTATTATCCATTTGAACAGTTCCATCTAATACAACAGGATGGCCTATATATTAGCTTGAATGCCACCATCCCTGTACATTAGACAATTTAGCTACCATTGAAATGTGGGCCTTTTTAGGCACTCAAATAAGACATCAAATACGAGGCAATATTACATTATATCAGCCATTAAAACCATCTATTATGGTCATGGGTCAGGCTCGGAGACTAGTAGCTCCCACCAGATTCCCACCGACCAGCAGGACAGGTATACAATCAGGTCATCCTGATGGATGACATGGGCTCACCCAAGAAGTGGGGTCTAAGCACTAACTGGTATTCACCAGAGCTCCTGATGGTGAAAATAGATTTCACTGCATGCTACAGTAGTACCAGATCGCAATCCTCAGGATAATCCCACTAGGAGCTGAGCCACCCAGGGTCCAGTAGCAGAAATAGTAGGTAGGGATCAAGCAGAAGCATAATCAGTAAAAAAGCCAAGGGTTGGTAACAAGTGGTGGCAGGTTGGGATCAAGTAGAAGTGTAGTCAAGGAACAAATCAAATGTTGGTAATGAGCAGTAGCGAGGATACGGATGGCAGCAGGAGTGACAAGAGCAATAAATTGGCTGGAGAGAGCACAGTAATCTGGCAGATAGGATGTGCAAAGGCATGGCTTAAATAGGAAGTTCATGGGAAGAGCAAAGGGTTCAAGAGAAACAAGACACGAGGCAAGGTTGTCTAAGGAATCAGGCAGGGAGCTGCCCATCTCAAGTGGCTCAGCAATACTGCCAGGCACAGCAGTTGCAGGTTTGGATCCAGGTACTGACACCGTCCTCATCTCAGAACCCAGGAAGACCATGACTGACCCACACAAAGTCAGCACAGACCACAAGAACCTGGGGACTGGTTGGAAACAGCTGCCTACATATACTTTTCACACACGAGGATAAAGCTTCTTTATATTTTGTAGGCCATTTTGATATGGTGGTGTTATGGTGTTGCAGTGACTCTCTAACATTCTGAGGTTCTTGTGGCCTGCATTGCCTTCATGTGGGTGGGCTAGGTCTTCCTGGGTTCTTTTTTTTTTAAATTAAGACTGTATATACACGCATCTATAAATATATAAATTCTATAGTAAAGATTTCTTACAATTCTGCGAATATGTTGTCTATCTCAGGTCGAGGACATATATTGTTTATGAAGGCATGGTAAACATCTGGCGTGAAGTCATCTTGAGGAACTGAATCACTCTGTAAAGTAAATAGGAGGAAATTAGAATTTAAATCCATTTAGTTTCAACATATGGAAAGCAATTTCCTAAATATGCTTTATGCTGATCCAGTGAAAGTATATTTGCAGACTCAAAAATTTAGAATGTTTGTACTCATCATAAAATCCTTTCTTTCAGTTTACTGAGGGACAATGGAAGTCATTCACCTTCATTTTTTTTGCTGATGTTCAAACCTTCTGTAGCATAACTTGAAGGTAAATGAAGTCCTGAGTGCCTCAATGGACGAGAGAGAAAATTAGACTTTTGGACTCATCATAAAATCCATTTTTTGGAATCTTGATGGACGGATCAAGTTACTCACAATTGTGTTTTACTGCTGCCTACAGGAGGATTGGACTCTAGCAAAAAAATGAAGGTGAACGACTTCACGTGCCCCTCAATGGCCTAGAAAGTTGGAAAGAAGTTTCATATTTATACATTTCCCTTTTGATAACTGCTTGAAAAGTTAAAATGGTGTTCTAACCAGGTAAAAGAAGGCCCCCCCTCGTTAGTCACCTTCACAATAGAGCTGCGTATGACAAGTGAAAATGACAGTGCGAACCAATCAGAATCTTTGTTTCATGTTCAGACCTGGACCACAGGAATGGCAGGTGGAAGCCAATAGGTTTTTACAGGAAACAATACATTTTTCTTGTACACTTTTCATTTACAAACCTTAAAATTAGCTCTTGTGAAAATCCTTGGACACATAAGATCACAGATGTTTCCCATGTATTCATATTGGATATATTTTTTCATTTTAGATTGCTTTTAAATTGCATTTATAGACCAAACATTTCTTTTTTTAAGTTTTGGATGGAATTCAGAACGGCTTAAACCCCTGTCAGTTGTTTTATTTTATTTGGGAGATTTATTCAGTTTGGGAGATTTCCATTCACTCAACAGAAAATAAAAGAATACATCTCTAACGTAAGGGGAATGTATCTATTATAGACAGCTGTGACTGGAACATGTGTCCCTACTGGGAAAGTCTCCCACCGCTTCCTTTCATGGTGACAACTTTAACATTTTGTATTTCTTATCACCTTCTGTCTCAGAGACAGTGGTCACCAGGCCAAAGAGAGACACAGCAGGGACACAGACAAGAATAAAAGATTGACCAATGTTGTTACCTCTCCACACTCTATCCAAAACTAAATAAAAAGTTGGCTTTAGATACACTTTAGATATTTGGTACATTTGCATCTGTGTTGGAAACTATGCACATCATCAGGAATGTTTTAAATCACACTTTTTGAGTTTTTTTCTTTACATTTGACAACTTTTTTCTTTGTGAAAGGCCCTAGGGTAATGTTTCTCAACTCCAGTCCTAAAGGTGCCCCAACAGGTCATGTTTTCAGGCATTATTTTGCACAGGTGATTTGATCAGTTTCACTGCCTTAGTAATTACCACAGACCTTTCATTTGAGGAAAATCCTGAAAACCTGACCTGTTGGGGAGCCTTAAGGACTGGAGTTGAGAAACTCTGGCCTAGGGCAGTGATCTCTCTGTGGCCAGGGGGCCAGATGCGGCCCTTTGCTTGACTTTATCTGGCCCTTGGGGCACAGTTCCTGGGAATATTCCTTCCGCTAACACCTACAATGTGGCATTACTCCATTATTCCTCCCACTAAAACCAATCATGGGGCATTATTCTTATCACTAAAACCAATGATGTGGCACTATCTTTTCCACTAGAGCCAATGATGGGGCACTATTCCTTCCACTAAAACCAATGAAAGGAACTATTTCTTCCATCAAAACAAATGGTGGGAACTATTTCTTCCACTAAAACCTATGATGGGACACTGTTCCTTCTGTCAGGAAGCCCGCCTGTGCAGCTCTTCTCAGGAAGGACTTGTCAGCAATATTTTCATGCTTTCTGGCGCCCAATGGCGTGTTTGTGCACAAGTGCGCGCCTGTGCGTGTGCACGCACGAATCTTGGCGCCAAACTCGGCCATTTAAACCCTGCTGATGCACCAGACGGGTGCTGTCTGATCTACAGCGTTACCTGTGTTAATCTGCAACCTGATGTCCTGCTCTGAACTTGTTACCGACACGGTTTGACCATGATTTTCCTGCTATCTGTACCCGAGCACGCCTTGTCTCGACCACTCTTCTGTCTGCTGCTCTGTACCTCGCTGCCAGCCCGTTGCCGAACCTGCTTCCACCTGACTCCGCTCCTGTGCCTGTTGCCATTGAGACCTCAGTGGCCTCCAGCTATGAAGCTTCCCAGCTCAACTGGGTAGCTTCCATCTAACTGCACCTTGTCATCCACAGGTCATCTCCATCTCCAGTGACCCCGCTGATCTCCTGCTGGCGAACACCACTGGACTACCACAGGCACTCATGCCTCACCGTGCTCTTGTGGCCACTGTCTCATCCCCAGCTGTCCCTCGAACTGGGGCCATGGGAGAGGCCGTCACCTGCCGTCAGGCTCTCTAACTGGTATGTAACAGTATCAGACAGCCATGACTGAGCCTGCAAGGGGGCCTCCGTCCTACATGAGATCAGCCAGTGCCTCGCAGACCTCACACAAGCCATTGGGTCCCTGCAAGGGAAGCATGCCCTTCTCGAGGTGCAAGTCCTAGCCTCCACTCCCGCTTCTGCATCAACAAGTTTGGACCCTGCCAACTTCTTACCTGCTCTTGAACCCCGGGTGCCAACCCCCGAGAGGTTCTCCAGAGACCGGACCATGTACCGAGCCTTCTAGAATGCATGCCAGCATTATCTTTCGCTCCAACCACAGACCTTCGGGTTAGAAGCTACCAAAGTGGGTTTTTTCATATCCCTGTTATGGGACCAGCCCCAGGCCTGGGCTCACCACCTGCTGGAACTCAGACGTACGGCTGGACACGCTGTCCTCCTTCTTCCAGGCAATGTCCCAGCTCTATGATGACCCCCAACATTCCGCTACAGCCGAATCTGCTATCCATGCATTCCGGCAGGGTGGCAGAGCCATCGAGGAGTACGTCACAGACTTTAGGCGCTGGAGTGCAGATACCAGCTGGAATGATGCCGCCTTATGGTATTAGTTTCGTCTAGGTCTGTCGGAAGGTCTTAAGGAAGAACTAGCCCGGGTGGGGGTCCCGAGTGCTTTGGAGGACCTTATCCAGCGGTCTATCCAGATCGACCGCCACCTGCGGGAAGGCCGGCAGGAGAAGCCAGTACAGTCCCGGTCTGCTTCCCGGCATCCCATGCCCCCGGAAGAAGGTTCCCGCCGGCTCCAAGCCAACCTTTGCCTCTACTGTGGGAAGGCCGGTCATTATGTAAATGGGTGCCCAGCCGTACACAGAAAGGGACATCTCTGCCAGTCGGACCGACCCATCTTGCTCTTCCCATCTCCTTTCAACTACCTGGAAAAGCTGTCTCTGCCACGGCCATTGTGGACTCAGGGGCGTGTAGCTGCTTCATTGACCTGGACTTTGCAGCCAAACACGGAATCCCCCTCCAAGCCAAGAAACAGAGACTGTCAGTGTTCCTGGCCGATGGGTACCATGTCAAATCTGGACTGGTGACCCAGGAGACGCCTCCTCTGCTGACCACAGCGAGTTCCTCCGGCTAGACGTAATCGCCTCGCCACTGTTCCCGGTCATCCTAGGCCTGCCCTGGCTCCAAGCCCATGACCCCCGGAATTAACTGGACATTTCCGGACTACTCCAGTTCCAGTCTGCCTACTGCCGGGAACACTGCCTCCCTCCACCTGTCCGGCCTTCCCCAACTCTAATGTGTTTGGACTCTGACCTGGTGCCCAGTCAGAAGGTGCCCAAAGCTTGCCAAGAATATTTGGATGTGTTTAGCAAGCAAGGAGCAGACACGCTCCCCCGAATCGCTCCTATGACTGTCCAATTGAGCTCCTTCCTGGAGCGGGAATTCCTTTCGGATGGATCTTCCCGGTGTCCGAAAAGGAATTAGGGGCTCTGAAAGAGTACCTCGATGAAAACTTGCAAAAGTGATTCATCCGCCCTTCCACGTTCCCAGCCGATGCGGGGATCTTCTTCGTGGAGAAGAAGGATCAATCACTCTGACCCTGTATCGATTACCAGGACCTGAATAAGATCACGATGAAGAACCGCTATCCCCTTCCCTTGGTGCCAGAACTGTTCCAGAGACTGCGTTCTGCCACCATCTTCACCAAACTGGACTTAAGAGGAGCTTATAACCTGATCCGCATAAGGGAAGGGGATGAATGGAAGACAGCTTTCCGCACCCGGTTCAGCCATTATGAGTATTTAGTTATGCCGTTCGGGTTGTGCAATGGCCCGGATACCTTCCAGTTCTTTATTAATGACATCCTTAGAGGCTTCCTGGATGTCTTCGTGATTGCTTACCTAGATGACATCCTCATCTTTTCATCATCACTTGAGGTTCATCGGAAGCATGTCAAGGATGTTCTCTGTCGTCTCCGCCAGCATAAGCTCTATGCCAAATCGGGTAAAATGTGAATTTGAGTGCCAGAGAATCCAATTCCTGGGACTGATCAGAAAAGGTTTCTGCAATTCTGTCCTGGCCTGCACCGACCGATAAGAAGGGGGTCCAGCGGTTCGTTGGATTCTCCAATTTTTATCGCAAGTTCATCCAGAACTTCTCAGGCATTATCTACCTCATCACTCAGCTTCCCAACAGGGGGTCGGATTCTCCTGGTCCCCGGAAGCTCAAACTGGCTTCGAGAAGCTCAAGGGACTCTTTTACATCTGCTCCAGTTCTGTGTCATCCAGACCCTGTTCTTCCCTACATCCTGGAAGTGGATGCCTCCTAAAACGCTCTTGGGGCAGTCCTTTCCCCAACGTTCGGGTCTTAAGAGTTCTGTCCATCCGGTGGCCTTTTTCTCGAGGAAGCTGGCGCCAGCGGAAAAGAATTACGATGTAGGTGATCGGGAGCTCCTGGCCGTAAAGGCCGCCCTAGAAGAATGGAGATACCTGCTGGAAGGTGCAGCCCACCCAATACTGATTTACACGGATCATAAGAACTTCAAGTATCTCAAATCGGCCAAACGCCTCAGACCCCTTCAGGCCCGGTGGGCATTGTTTTTCTCGAGGTTCACCTTCCACATCACCTACCGTCCAGGATCAAAAAACATTAAGCCCGCACATGTATGAGGATTCTAAGGAACCAACTACACCCGATACCATCCTGCCAGCCGGGAATTTTCTGTTGCTCCACACAGATGTGCTACCTCAGTTAAAGCAGGCCTCCGTAGGAGTATCTAACTCCATCAAGAGCACCTTGCAGGCCAGAGACGGCCTTCTTTGGAAAGGGAATCAAATTTTTGTTCCAGAGGAGATCCGGATCACAGTTCTTGGCCTCGGTCACGACCACCCCTTAGCAGGTCATTTTGGAGTCCACAAGACCATAGAGTTGGTGCAGCACACTTTCTGGTGGCCCGACCTAGAAAAAGACTGCAGGGGTTACATCAGGTCCTGCCTTATCTGCACCCGAAACAAGGTCCTCCGGAGTAAGGCATGGTAAGGCTTACGCTGACCTCTGCCCGTTCCAGAGAGGCCATGGGCCAGAATTTCTATGGACTTTATAGTGGAACTACCCTCCTCTGAAGGTTGTACAGCCATCTTTGTGGTGGTTGACCGATTGATAAAAATGGCCCATTTTGTGCCCCTAAAGGGTACACTCTCTGCCTCGGAAACTGCCAGGGTGTTCATTAAGGAGATTGTCCGGCTCCATGGAGTTCCTATTGGTATTGTGTCCAACCGGGGGGTGCAATTCACCTCGAAGTTCTGGAAAGCACTGTGTGGTATCCTTAACATCAGACTTTCACTATCGTCCGCTTACCATCCCCAGTCCAACGGGCAAACGGAGCAGACAAACCAAACCCTGGAACAGTACCTTCGCCGTTTCTCCTCATTTGTCCAGGATGACTGGGTGTCCCTCCTGCCGATGGCAGAATTTGCCTATAACAACGCCTGCCATTCAACCACCAAACAAACTCCCTTCTTCACAAACCTGGACTTTCACCCTACCTTCTTGCCTGACTTAGTCCCCGAATCCTCAGTACCTGCCGCTGTAAACACCGTGGACTTTTTCAACCGCAATAACAAGTTGCTGCAGGACACTGAGCAAGGCTCAGCAGGACAGTAAAAGAGCGTTTGACAAGAGGAGAAAAGGGGAGCTGAGTTTGCAACCAGGAGACCGGGTGTGGCCAGGAACAACCAATCTAAAGCTGGCATGCCCGCCAAGGAAGCTGGGCCCTAAATACGTGGGACCATTCCAAGTAAAGAGGAAAATTAACAAGGTCTCTTAAGAACTTTCGCTACCTGCAAGCTTAAAGGTCCACCCAGTGTTCCATGTCTCTTTATTAAAGCCTGCGGTGCTGGACTCCTTCCTTAATCGCCAGACAAGACCACCTGAACCTGTAATGGTTGACGGGGAAGAGGAGTTTGAGGTGGAGGCTATATTGGACTGCAGGAAAAGGAGGGGTCAAACGCAGTACCTGATTAAATGGAAAGGTTTTGGACCAGAGGAAAATTCCTGGGAGCCTGAACAAAATCTGCACGTCATGGACTTAGTTAGAGACTTACTTCAAAACCATCCACAAAAGAAGAGCCAACTGGGCATCCGGAGGCTGCACGTAAGGGGGGGGGGGGAAATGTCAGGAAGCCCGTCTGTGCAGCTCTTCTCAGGAAGGACTTGTCAGCAATATTTTCATGCTTTCTGGCGCCCAACGGCATGTGTGCGCGCTTGTGCGAATCTTGGCGCCAAACACGGCCATTTAAACCCTGCTGATGCACCAGACGGGTGCTGTCTGATCTACAGCGTTACCCATGTTAATCTGCAACCTGATATCCTGCTCTGAACTTGTTACCGACCCGGCTTGTCCACGACTTTCCTGCTATCTGCCTGTACCCGATCCCGGCTTGTCTCGACCACTCTTCTGTCTGCTCCTCTGTACCTCGCTGCCAACCCGTTGCCGAACCTGCTTCCACCTGACTCCGTTCCTGTTGCCATCCAGACCTCAGTGGCCTCCAGCTCTTCAGCTTCTCAGCTCAACTGGGTAGCTTCCATCTAACTGCACCTTGTCATCCACAGGTCATCTTCATCTACAACGACCCCGCTGATCTCCTGCTGGCGAACACCACTGAACTACCACAGGCACTCATACCTCACTGTGCTCTTGTGGCCACTGTCTCAACCCCAGCGGTCCCTCGAACCGGGGTCATAGGAGAGGCCGTCCCCCCAGGCTCTCTACCTTGTGCGTAACACCTTCCACTAAAACCAATGATAGGAATTATTCCTTTGACTAAAACCAATGATAGGGCACTATTCCTTTGACTAAAACCAATGATAGGGCATTATTCCTCCCACTAAAACCAATGATAGGGCACTATTCCTCCCACTAAATCCAATGATGGGACACTATTTATCCCACTAAAACCAATTATGGAGCATTATTCTTCCGACTAAAACCAATGACAGGGCACCATTTCTTCCACTTAAACTAATGATGGGACACTCACTATTCCTCCCACTAAAACCAATGGTGGGGCACTATTCCTCCCACTAAAACCAATCATAGGGCACTATTCCTTCAACTACAACCAAGGAAAGGGCATTATGCCTCCCACTAACACCAATCATGGGACACTATTCTTCCCGCTGATCCCAATGATGAGGAATTGTTTACTGCCACTGATGCAGGAGTATTTTCTACTGCAACTGGCCACAGTCTGGCCTAAAGGACAGTAAACAGGCCCTTTGCTTGGTAAGTTTTGAGACCCTTGGCCTAGGGCAACCTGTATTAATGTACACATAGTTAACTGTGTTTCCTTACAGAATCATGCAAAACTGACCATGATAACAATTATGCTCCAATCTATGTGTTGGCAACCCCGGCACGCAATACTTTTTTTTAATGGCATGCTGCTGATGGACACAAATACCTGGAAATCATCTACAATTTTTTCAGGAACAATTCCAAATAAAGGGTACATTTTCCAGGGTCCCGCTTATATATCATTAGCATTACTATTTTTTTTCTATAATGTAGCAATCTTCAATTTCTGAGCTCAGTTCCACTTTAATGATTATCAGCAGATCAAAGATTAAAATTCGATACAATAAGGACAGCATTACAAATTTATTTTAGGTCGCATTCATACCTGCGTGACGCAAATATTTGACCTAGTTTTTTGGCACGTTTGTAGCACCACAGCATAGGGCAGCCCTTTCACTTGGGTTGACCCATGTGCGACAAAAGTGCCAAAGTTCCTCATGTATCTTTTTCTTGAGCCAAGCGCATTTTGCAATGCACATTGTTTGCGCATTTGTTACACAACAAAACACAGGGCTGCAAACCACAGGCATGATTCTCAAAGGCAGAGGCATGATGGGATTTGAGGTTTTAGTACACCAAGGTACTGAGGTTGCCTACCCCTGTTCTAACCCTTTCACTTTGTATCCAAAAAGTTTTGGCTGGACTTGGGTCTGAATGGGAAAATCAGCATGACTACCGTGAGCACTTGGTGAAATATCCATTCTTTAATTTAAAACTTGAGCATATCGTGTAAAATAACTTGAACTTCAAGTTATAAGAATCTTTCAATCTAGACTGTGAAGTTTTTGGATGCTTCAACATTATTAATATCAAATAAATTGAAAATGTTATCATTCTAAGGTCAAAATTTGCAACCCAGATCTTCAGCTGCTCAGCTAGGTAGTCTTCTTTTTCTATTAAAATTCGGAGGGCTGTTACTAGGTAACAGCTGGATGATAGGTCAGTTTCTGGATTGCTAATAAGAAATTCCAATTTTCCTCAAAGCAATTTTTACAAATGTGACACCTCTCCTGTTAGAAAACCAATTAGTTACTTTAAAGAAGAACTAAACTTTAACAAAAGAATTTGTACTTTTGCAGAAAGCAAAAAGAAATGTGAGAGATTAGTTCAACTTTAAAGTAGATTTAAACGCTAACAAAAGAACACTTACAGCACATAAAGTAACAAGCACATTCAGACACTCTTTATCAGATTGAAACTATGGGGCAGGGTTGTTCTCTAGCTTAGGTGTCTCCAAACTTTCTAAAAAAAAAGGGACAATTTACAGAGTGGTCAGTAGGAGTAAAAAAAAAATTACATAGTGCCTGTGGTCAGTAGGAGGAGGAATAGTGGACCAATTGTTGGTGTTAATGGGAGGAATAGTGTCCCACTGTTGGTGTTAACGGGAGGAATAGTGCCCATCATTGGTATTAGTAGGAGATATAGTGCTCATCGTTGCTATTAATGGGAGGAATAGTGCCCCATCATTGGTGTTGATAGAAGGAATAGTGCCCCTTTATTGGTGTTAATGGGAGGAAAAGTTAATGGGAGGAATAGTGCCCCATCATTGGTGTTAATAGGAGAAATAGTGCCCCATTGTTGGTGTTAATGGGATGAATAGATAATGGAAGGAATAGTACCCCACTGTTGGTGTTAATGGGAGGAATAGTACCCATCATTGGTGTTAATAGGAGGAATAGTACTGCACTGTTGGTGTTAATGGGAGGAATAGTACCCATCATTGGTGTTAATGGGAGGAATAATACCCCACTGTTGGTGTTAGTGGGAGGAATAGTGCCCCATTCTTGGTGTTAATGGGAGGAAAAGTTAATGGGAGGAATAGTGCCCCATCATTGGTGTTAATAGGAGAAATAGTGCCCCATTGTTTGTGTTAACAGGAGGAATTGTGCCCCATTGTTGGTATTAATAGGAGGAATTGTGCCCCATTGTTGGTGTTAGTGGGAGGAATAGTGCCCCATTGTTGGTGTTAATGGGAGGAATAGTGCCCCATTGCTGGTGTTAATGGGAGAAATAGTGCCCCATTGCTGGTGTTAAGCTTAAAGTCAGCTTGAACTACTCAGCTTTCTACACATTTTACTAGACAAGAGGAAAAGTTAATGGGAGGAATAGTGCCCCATCATTGGTGTTAATAGGAGAAATAGTGCCCCATTGTTTGTGTTAACAGGAGGAATAGTGCCCCATCATTGGTGTTAATAGGAGAAATAGTGCCCCATTGTTTGTGTTAACAGGAGGAATTGTGCCCCATTGTTGGTATTAATAGGAGGAATAGTGCCCCATTGTTGGTGTCAATGGGAGGAATATTGCCCCATTGCTGGTGTTAGTGGGAGGAATAGTGCCCCATTGTTGGTGTTAATGGGAGGAATAGTGCCCCATTGTTGGTATTAATAGGAGGAATAGTGCCTCATTGTTGGTGTTAATGGGAGGAATAGTGCCCCATTGTTGGTATTAGTGGGAGGAATAGTGCCCCATTGTTGGTGTTAGTGGGAGGAATAGTGCCCCATTGTTGGTGTTAGTGGGAGGAATAGTGCCCCATTGCTGCTGTTAAGCTTAAAGTCAGCTTGAACTACTCAGCTTTCTATACATTTTACTAGACAAGAGAAAAGCAGAAGGTAAAAAAAAGTCATAAAAATATATGTGTGTGCAAAACCACCACATGTAGTCTTAAAAAGGTAGTCACCGATAATTTCCCATACGACCACATAAAACGATGTAGAAAGATCAAAACAATGTAATAACATCACTATTGACATCACCAAAACGTGTGTGTATATAAAAATACTGAAAAAAAATGGAAGACGAAAAGAGAACAGATCATTTTACATATCTTTCGACTCATCAAGTTCGACTGAAATTCGAATTGTCGTCGTTACCCCGTGATAAGGAGGGTGATTGTGGTTGTTACCCCGTGATAAGGAGGGTGATTGTGGTTGTTACCCCGTGA